>CAKNYM010048598.1:71425-114045 GCA_932195095.1 Andricus curvator
AAAGCTTCACAATTTTTTTTGAAAAGACTTTTTTTTTGGTTGAAAATGTAATGTTCATGATTTTTTTTGCAGAAAAAAAACAATTTTTTACAAAGTAAATAAATTTTCAACCTGATAGTTGAATGTTCTGCCAAGAAGATTAATTTTTTCCCCGGAAATAAGAACTTTCAACAAATTAAATAAATTTCCAACCAAATAGTTCAATTTTTGAACTAAAAAGGTGAATTTTCTACCAAATATTTGCATTTTCTACTAAATTTTTGAATTTTCTAGTCAACAATATGAGTTTTTTACAAAAAAAAATGAATTTTCTACTAAATAGATAAGTTTTCTAATAAATAGTTGAATTTTCCAGTCAATAAGATGAGTTTTTTACAAAACGGTTGAATTTTCAACACAAAAATATCAATTTTTAACAAATAAGTTCATTTTCAACCAAATTGAAAAATTTGTAGTAAAAAAAATTAATTTTTAACAAAAAAAGGATTTTCAGCAAAGTAGTTCAATTTTCAACCTTAAAAAATGAATTTTGAACGAAAAATGTGATAGTTAATATTTCAACTAAGAAATATTTTTATTTTAAATCGAAAACAGTTGAATTTACACAAAAAAGGTACATTTTCAACATACAAACTTGAATCCTTAACTTAAACAAATTAATTATTAACTAAACAGTTGAAAATAATTTTTAACAAAATGCAGAAATGATCAGTCAGATAAATTTTCAACCAGGAAGACTAATTTTTTACAAAAAAAAGACAAATTATGAATAAAATACATAAACTTCCAATCAAATAGTTGAAGTTTCATTTAAAAAAGATCAATTTTCTACCAGAAACGGAATAGTTAAATTTTCCGCTGAAAAAATTATTCCATCATAAAAAAGACGTATGATTAACAAATTAGTTCAATCTTTAACTACAACAGATTAATTTTCAGTCAGTTGAATTTTTAACTGAAAAAGAATAAATTTTCTACAAAAAACAGAATCGTTCAATTTCCAACAACAAAAAGGATAACAAATTTGCAACAAAATAGTTAAATTTTCGGCTGAAGAAATGAATTTCCAACTAAAATGATAAATCGTCAACTGAAGAATTGAATTTTCAACAAAGTAGTTAATCTTTCTATTAAATATTTGAATTTTCTACAAAATTGTTAAAATTTAATTTTTTCCTTATTTACAGACCCCCTACCCCACCAAAAATACTGTGAAGTCTGTTAAAATATTATTGTTTCATTTTAGGCGTTTATGAAATGAAATCGTAGAAAAAGTTCTGACCTAAATTTGTGACGTCACCCTGGGGAGTCCAAGCTTCGTGAGATGATCTGTGACGAAGAAGGGGAGGGATAGAAAAAGTTTTCGAAATAGCGTTTCTTAATTTTATTCATCAATTAAAATGGAATGAAATTAATAATTTTCAGAAAATTCAAGTAGTAGATGTCAATCTTGTTCGGATGCCAGTAGGTAAATACAGGTTTGGTCAGACCAGACTGCAGGATACTGCTGTCTGGCGGAAGGGGGAGTTACTACTTAAAATCGATTTCAACTTCCTTATCATTGGTGGTAAAAAATATAAACTAGCTGTGAATTCGATCTCGAGTGTTTCCACTTTGTATTTATAATTATATGGTGCTCATTTCACGAGCACTTTGCTTCCCGTTAGCAAATTTATTTGCTTCCTCATAGAGGAAGCATTAGTTATTTTTTTGAATAATAGACAAACTAAAGTCTTCATTTTGCTCAATTTAAAAAGAAAAATTTACAATAAACACAAAATAATACAAAAAATTTTTTAAATACAAGGACAAATCAGAGAAATCAAATTTTGTATTCGAAATGATAATTTTTCGAGCTGGAAAAGGGAAGGCAAAAGTTCTGTCGCACACTATCCGTTTCCCAGCTTTATGATTTCTTTACAAAAATTGTCAGAATTATTCTATTTGAAAATTTATGATCAAAAGGTCTTTTCTATTCATGCGTCAACTTTGAATTATGTCGATAAAAAAAGTTTTTCTGTTTGAAACAGATGATTCAAATATTAAAATTGAGCATAACTTCTCTAATCTTCAATAAAGTGTATTAATATTAGAGATCAATCGATTTGCATCGAATTAAGGAATCTTTTCCGTTCTTGCATCAATTTTAAATTATGTTAGCAAAAAAAGTTTTGCTATAAAAAACCGTGTTTTCAAATATTATGCATTACCATAGCTTCGTTACTCTTCAATAAAATGTATTAATATTGAAGGTCAATCGATTCGTCTCAAATCAACAAATCTTTTCTGTTCTTGCATCAACTTTGAATTATGTTAATGAAAAAAGTTTTACTATAAAAAAACGATTTTCAAAATATATAAATTACCACGACTTCCCTAATCTCTAGTGGAATGTATTAATATTAAAGGTCAATCAATTCGTCTCAAATCAATAAATCTTTTCTGTTCTTGCATCAACTTTGAATTATGTTAATGAAAAAAGTTTTACTATAAAAAAACGATTTTCAAAATATATAAATTACCATGACTTCCCTAATCTCTAGTGGAATGTATTAATATTGAAGGTCAATCGATTCGTCTCAAATCAACAAATCTTTTCTGTTCTTGCATCAACTTTGAATTATGTTAATGAAAAAAGTTTTACTATAAAAAACCAATTTTCAAAATATATAAATTACCATGACTTCCCTAATCTCTAGTGGAATGTATTAATATTAAAGGTCAATCAATTCGTCTCAAATCAATAAATCTTTTCTGTTCTTGCATCAACTTTGAATTATGTTAATGAAAAAAGTTTTACTATAAAAAAACGATTTTCAAAATATATAAATTACCATGACTTCCCTAATCTCTAGTGGAATGTATTAATATTAAAGGTCAATCGATTCGTCTCAAATCAATAAATCTTTTCTGTTCTTGCATCAACTTTGAATTATGTGAATGAAAAAAGTTTTACTATAAAAAAACGATTTTCAAAATATATAAATTACCATGAATTCCCTACTCTTCAATAAAATGTGTTAATATTGTAGGTCAATCGATTCGTCTCAAATCAAGAAATCTTTTCTGTTCTTGCATCAACTTTGAATTATCTTAACAAAAAAAGTTTTACTATAAAAACCGATTTTCAAAATATATAAATTACCCTAACTTCTACTACTACAACTATTTACATCAACTCTTATATCTAGCTTCTCACTTCTATATAAATAGCGCAATTTTACTATCGAAAGAGTGAGTGAGCGATCGAAAATGAGAAAGCGAGAGATCGAGTGAGAGCGAGCGCATCCGCATTTTAATCTACTTATACTATTACAGAATGTCTACATGGAACTACTTACAGATCTTTACGCTTCCAATCTATACGACTTCCGTTTCCTTTTTCCTTCACTTGCACTTCTCTTCTGTCTCATTCTCATTTTGTAATTTTTCCACATCCATTCTTTCATTCTTTCTCATTCGCCCCTCTAGCCCCCTCCAACTCCATCATCAACTCCTCACCCATTCCATCCTTCCCTAGAATCTTTACCACATTCTCTTGCCAGCTTTATTTATCTTCCATACCTCTCCTACATCCTTCCCATACATGCTCCCATGTTTTCTCTTCCCATTCACATATTCTGCACTTTCTGTTCTCTTCCTTTTCCCAATACATCCCCTCCTTTACCTCGTTTCCCAATCTAAATCTTGCTATTCTGGTCCATCTTCTCTCTCCCCATCTCTTTTGTGAATACTTTGGTACTCCTTCCTTTTTTATCATCTTATACCATTTATCATATTTTGATTCCTCAATCATTCCCCATCTTTCCAATAATTGTCTTTCCCTGTCCCTTCTCTCCAATTCTTCATAGCTTACTCCATTTCCCTCTCCGATAATCCTAGCACTGAAAAACTCCCTCCTTTCTTCTTCCCATTCTGTTAGCTCTACCGCCTTGCCTCTCCTTGCTTTTACCTCCTTCGAACACACTTTTTTGCACATTCCCCTCCCTTCCCCTCCCTTCCCCTCCCTTAACTTCGTCTCAAATTGCCATGCTCTTTTACCCGCTCTAGCACTCAATTTATCTCTCTGTGCTTCTACTCTCACCATATATCCAGGTGTCCTCCAGTCTACTTCTAGCGTCCACTTTATATATCTTTCTTGTAAACTCTCAGTCTCTTTCCTTCCCTTCCATCCTCATATCTCCGCTCCATAAACTAATACCGGCCATACCAGCGTATCAAATAACCACATTCTCCTTCTCCAATCTTTCTTGAACCTTCCTTTTCATATTCCCCATATCTGTTACATTATTTCTGCCGCTTTTTTATCCTTTCTCCTATGTCAACTCTATGATCTCTATTCATTTGCAAGGTATATCCCAAATATGTAAACTCCTTTACTTCTCCTAACATTACTCCCTTCCGTCTCCCAGTCCATTCTTTCTTTCTTCCCCCTCCTTTTCTAAACCACATTATCTTTGTCTTTACTACATTCACATTCATTTTTTTCCCATCCAAGTATTTCTCTAATCCTGTAATTAAGCCTGCCATCCCTTCTTCATCCTTTGCCATCAACACTATATCGTCCGTGTATGCCAGTGTGTATATCATTTCTTCTTCCATCCTAACTCCTCCCCATGCCTTTCTCTTCATTTCATCTTCTAGGTCTGAGATTAATATATTAAATAAAAGTGGGCTCAGAAGATATCCTGGCCTTACTCCTCTAACTAACCAGAAATTGTCTCCTACTTGCTCTTCTACCTTCACCCTGCTTTTTGTCTCTCTGAAGGTTTCCGATATTCTCTTTATTAAGTTCTATCGTATCCCCTTTTTCACCATCACTTTTTCTATCTCGCCTCTGCCCAATGAGTCGAACGCCGCCTTTAAGTCCACGATTATTGCTATCATTGTCCCTTTCTAACTTTTAATCCTTTTATTTATCAGATCATTCAGAACATATATGTTGTCCATAACCCCCATTCCTTTTCTAAACGCTGTCTGATTCGCTGGCTCTATCTTTTTCTCCTCAACTTCTTTCTTCAATCTCTCCGACAAAACCTCCCCTTCGCCTTTCTTTACTATGGGTACCACTAACCCTTCTTTCCATAACTCTGGCCACCCCTCTCCTCTCCATACTCTATGACACATTATCCATGCCCATTCCTTCAGTTCTGTCTCCCCATATTTCCAGACTTCATTTGGAATCTCATCTTTACCAGGTGCCTTTCCATCTTTCATTATTTCTAACACCTTGCCTATTTCTTCCCTTGTTATGTCCTCTTCCTCATCTCTTCTTCTATTATATTTCGCTTCTTTCCTAACTTTTCTCTCTACACCTCCTAGCAAATCCATAACATATTTTTTCCATTCTACGATTTCAATATCCTGATTTACTCTTTTTCTTCTTTTTCTCTCTCTCTATTTACTACCTTCCAAACCTCTTCTTCCGTCCTAGCCTTCTCCACCCCTTCCTCAAACCTTTTATTCTTCTCCTCTTTGTTCTGATCACACAACATTCCTCACCCCCCCCCCGCCTATCGCACTCTAATCCTCTTTTTATTTCTCCTATCATTATTTCCATCTCCTCGTCCACATTTCACTCTCCCATTTTGACATTTCTGACCTTTTCTTCAAACTGTTCTTTTCCTTCCATTGAGCAATCCCCTTTTCCTGCTCCTTTTACTTCTGCTTCCTTTTTAACCATATTGTTATTACTTTTTTCTCCCTCTCATGTCACTATTATGGGAAAGTGATCCGAATCTATATAATCCCCTACCTCTAGTTTCTTGACCTTCTCTCTTACCTCATCATCTACTATCAGATAATCAATTACCATTTCCCTTTCTCATCCAGAGCGTGTATATTCCCCTTCCTCATCTCCCTCTATATTCCCGTTTAGGATAAACCATCCCAACTCTTCCAAGCTCTTTAACAATTTCTTTCCCTCCCCATTCAGTATCTTGTCTTTGGATTTTCGTCCTCTCTCTCCTCCCCATTCCCTTTCTCCTCTATCTCCTGTTCTCGCATTGAAATCCCCTCCTATTATAAGCCTAATCTCTTCTTTATTTTCTTCCATCATTCATTTCATCTCCTCTAATTTCTCCTGCATATCACCGTTCACATAAACCCCCACTATCTCCCACTTCTCTCCTCCCATCTTTACCTCTTCTACTATCAATTCTTCTTTTCGTTCTTCCCTCTCTTTCTTATCCTTCCCTGTTATACATTCGTTCCTTACTTCTATCACCATTCCCATTGTACCAAATTTCTCATAAACTCCCTATCCTTTCTCTCCAATCCTGCTATATTCCAGTAACATATCCTCCATTCTTCCCTACCTTCGTTTCTCGTCTCTCTTTGCTTCTCACTATTTTTTATTTTCCTTTCTCCCGTTTCTTTCTCTCCTAGTTTCCCGGCACCTCATTTCTTACCATCTCTTCCCTTCCTTCGTCCGAATCCCACCATACTCCTTCTAGCTGTATTCTGCCATACTTAACCCACGCTATTTTTCCCTTACTTCTTTCCTCTTCCACTATTTGCCTTAATTTATACTGCATATTCCTTTCTACGCATGTCAAATCATCCTCTATTCTCTCCGAGTTTCCATATAACAACCTCTTCTTTGTCATCACTTCCCTTTTATGTTCCCATTTCTTTAGCTTCACTAGTACCATTTTTTCTCCTCTTCGCGTTTCCTTTCCTACACTTCGCACTTTCTCTATCTCTACTTTAGCATCCATCCTTTTCAGCACATTTTCCACTCCTTCTTTCAATTCCTTTCCTTCTAATATTAGACCCTCCATCACAATGTTTCTTTTTCTTTCATCTCTTCCTTTCCGTTCTAATCTTCTTTCTATTTCCCTTATCCTTTCCCTCTCATTATTCCCAGTCTCCCCTACACCAAACTCCCGTTTTGATTTTTCGATCTTCACTATCCTACCTTCTAATTGTGCTACCTTTTTATTATGCTCATCCTGTTTTTCTAATCTTTGTTCTGAAATCTGAATCCTTTTTTCTAAATTTTCCCCTAACTTCTACCCATTTTCGCATCTCCTTTCTAAGTTCGGCCATTTTTTTCCTAATTTCTTGTTTTATTTTCTCTCCTTTTTCTTCCTGCCGTTTGCCGTTCATCTGTATTACCTCTATCATCATTTGATGCAATTCTTCTAACTTTAACTTTTCAAATTCTATCGGCCCTCTATGTTCAACTTTGTCTCCTTTTTCCCCCTTGTCTTTCTCCCCCGCTCTATTTCGATCTTTTCCCGGTGGTGTTCTGATCATTTTCGGGGTTTTCAGGATGGATCCTACTTCTATCTTGTCTTCGCTACTTCCTCTTTCTGCCCTATCCCTCTTCCTGCTTATAAACGGTTCGATTGAGCCAAAACTATCCGCCCTCAATCTCTCCCTCTCTACCGTTTTCTTATACTGACCCCGCCTTTTTGTCTCACTTTTCGGCGTGCAGAATACTTCCTCGTCTGAATCCTTTAAAACGTAATTTGCGTACTGCGTATCTACTATCACCATGGCACACAGTGAGTTTTGTTACAAAATTTTGTTCAAAATTCTGCTGACTGCTCAATTTTTGACCGATTCTAATAATTTTTTTCTATAATACTCGCAACGAATTATAATTTCATGTAGCTCCGCTACTTTTTTAGTTTTCTGCAAAAAACTAACCTAAAAAAATATGAACTTGACACGGTAGCTGAACCACGAAATTTCGACACTCTTAAAACCATGAAATCGGTAACCTCAAACTCACAAATCTCAAACCCACGAACCTCAAACGCACGAACCTTTAACCCCCCAACCCGTAAACCCACAAACCTGAAACAAACAAACCTCAAACGCTCAAACCTCAAACCCCCAAACCAATGAACCCACAAACCTCAAATCCAAAAACTTAAAATCCCCAAGCCCATAAACCGACAAACCTTAAACTCACAAATCCATAAACCTGAAACCCCAAACCCACAAACCGCAAACACATAAACCTAAAACCACAAATCCACAAGCCCACAAACAGCAAACCCACAAACCTCCAACCCACAAACCTCAAACCAACAAACCTCAAACCCCCAAACCCGTAAACCCACAAACCTCAAACCCACAAACCTCGAACCCACAAACCTAGAACGCACAAACCTCAAACCTCAAACGCACAAAAATTTATACCTCAAACCCCCAAACCCGTAAACCCACAAACCTCAAACGCACAAACCTCAAATCCACAAACATAAAACCCCCAAGCCCATAAACTTACAAACCTCCAACTCACAAATCCATAAACCTAAAACTTCAAACACATACACATAAAACCACAAATGCACAGGCCCACAAACAGCAAACCCACAAACCCACAAACCTCAAACCCCCAAACCCGTAAACCCACAAACCTCAAACCCACGAACTTCAAACCCACAAACCTCAAACCCAAGAACTTCAAACCCACAAATCTCAAACCCACAAAAATTATACCTCAAATCCACAAACCTCAAACACATAAATCACAAATCCACAAACCTCAAACCCACAAACAGCAAACCCACAAACATCAAACCCCATGTTCATAAAACTCAACATATAAGTACATCATGCAGAATAGTCCACAAACCCACCAACCTTCAGGGTTTATGGGTTCACGGGTTTAAGGTTTAATTTTTGTGGGTTTGAGGTTTGTGTGTTTGAGGTTCGTGGGTTCAAGGTTTGTGGGTTTGAGGTTTGCTGGTTTGACGTTTGTTGGTTTGTGGGGTGGAGGTTTGTGGGTTTTGCTGTTTTTGGGCTTGTGGATTTGTGGTTTCAGGCCTACAATGTGTTTGAGGTTTGTGGGTTTGGGGTTTTAGTTTATGGATTTGTGAGTTTGAGGTTTGTAGGTTTATGGATTTGGGGGTTTTATGTTTGTGGATTTGAGGTTTGTGCGTTTGAGGTTTGAGTTTTAGTTTTTGTGGGTTTGAGGTTTGTGGGTTCACGGGTTTGAGGTTTGTTGGTTTGAGGTTTGTGGGTTTGAGGTTTGTGCATTTGAGGTTTGAGTTTTAGTTTTTGTGGGTTTGAGGTTCGTGGGTTTGAGGTTTGTGGGTTCACGGGTTTGAGGTTTGTTGGTTTGAGGTTTGTGGGTTTGAGGTTTGTGGGTTTGCTGCTTGTGGGTTTGTGGATTTGTGGTTTTAGGTTTATGTGTTTGAGGTTTGTAAGTTTGAGGTTTTTGGTTTTAAGGTTTTGTTGGTTTACGGGTTTGGGGGTTTGAGGTTCGTGGGTTTGAGTTTCGTGGTTTTGAGGTTTGTGAGTTTGAGGTTTGTGTGTAACAATATTACCGATTTCATGGTTTTAAAAGTTTCGAAATTTCGTGGTTCAGCTACCTTGGCAAGTTCATATTTTCTTAGGTTAGTTTTTTGCAGAAAACTGAAAAAGTAGCAGTGCTACATAAAATTATAATTCGTTACGAGTATTTAAAAAAATAATGATTAGAATCGGTCAAAAATTGAGCAGTCAGCAGAATTTTGAAAAAAATTTTGTAAAAAAACTCACTGTGGGGCGTTACAATAAATAGCGTGTGATACACGTGTGCATACGTGATTGGTAACTCGTGTGATTGCATCATTCGCCTGCGGCTCGATGCACTCGTCTACGTTTTCGCACTCGCTTCGCTCGTGCCTATTTTGCGCAATTGTATCACAAATAACTATTTGATTTTTGTAAAGAAATCATCAAGCTGGGAAAGGGATAGTGTGTGACAGAACTTTTCCCTTCCCTTTTCCAGCTCGAAAAATTATCATTTCGAATACAAAATTTGATTTGTCTGATTTGTCTTTGTGTTAAAAAAGCTTTTTGTATTATTTTGTAGTTTTGCATTGTTTGTACATTTCTATTATTAAATTGATCAAAATGAAGACTTTGGTTTGTCTATTTTCGCAAAAAAACTGATGCTTCCTCTATGAGGAAGCTAATACATTTGCTAACGGGAAGCAAAGTGCTCGTGAAATGAGCCCCATATAATTATTATAAATACAAAAAAAGTGGAAACACTCGAGATCGAATTCACAGCTAGTTATTAATGTATAGAATTCCTGAAAATAAAATCAAGAATTCAACGACCAAATTTGGACAACCACCATAAAATGCTCCTATTGTAATAAAAAAAATTCTCCTTTTGCACAAAAATACATATTTTTCATTTTATTTTTTTATTATTATTATTTTTTTTGCATTTTTCTTTCCTCTTTTTTATTTTTGACCAAAAGGACAAGAAAATTAAAAAATTTGTTTTTTAATCAGAAATAGGAGCATTTTATGGTGGTTGTCCAAATTTGGTGGTTGGATTCTTGGTTTTATTTTCAGGAATTCTATACATAGTTCTTTTAAGAATTATTGTGAAATTAGATTTTCTTGGAAAGTTCACTTTCAAAGATTTCCATAATTTTTTTAAGAAAATCTTTCCATATTTTGCAGCATTTTGTATTATTTTCAAAAATTTTTATCGAAGATTTTTTGATACTATTTGAAATTCACTAACTGAAACAGTAATAAAGATGTACTTATTAAAAATATATTAATTTATTTAGTTTTTGTTGAAAATTCACGTATTTTGTTGAAAATTATTCGTTTTTGGTAGAAATATAGTTTTTTTTATTGAAAATTGATGTTTTTTTCGTTGAAAATGAGTGTTTTTATTAAAAATTAATTTTTTTAACTGAAAATTTATATACATTTTTTTCGAAATTTTTTTTTTATAGACATTTAATCTTTTTGATAGAAAATTGATCTTTTTTATTTGAAAATTCATCTGTTTGGTTGAAAATTTAACTATATCGTTGGAAATTTATTTTATTTGGCTGAAAACTTATTTCTCTGACTTAAAATTAAACTGTTCTATTTTTTTTTATTTTTCTTCTTTAGTTGAAAATTCATCTATTTTGTTGAAATTTTTCCTTTCTTTTTGGTAGCAATATAACCTTTTGGATTGAAAATTAGACTATTTTGTTAAAAATATATTTTTTTTGATTGAAAATGCATAATTTTAGTTAAAAGTTCATTTTTTTGGTTGAAAATTTCACAAATTTCGTTAACAATTCGTTTTTGTTTTGTTGACAATTAAGTTTTTTTATTAAAAATGTAGCTATTTCATTTTTGCTGAAAAATTAATCTTTTTCAGTTGAAAATTTACTTATCTTGTTGAAAACTCGTACTTTTTAGTAAAAAATTCCACTATTTTGGTAGAAAATGCATAATTTTTTGGTTGAAAATTCAACTTTTTTTTCAAAAATTTGTCGTGTCGCTTAGAAACTGAACATTTCGCATGATATTTTTTTTCTTTATTGATGGAAAAATCTCTCTTGGTTGAAAATTCAACTGTTCTGTTGAAAATTAGGTTTTTCGTAGATTCTGTTTTTCTTGGTTGAAAATGAATTATTTCAACTGAAAATGTAATAATAAAATTTTAAATTAATAAATCTTAATCAACTAAAACTCGATTCTACATTATGTGTGTGAATTTGGCAACATTCCTTCGATTTTTTCAAATTACCCAATCGGCATTGCGGGAAAGCGACAACAATGCTTTCGATATTTTCGTGACACACCTATTTTTTTTAGAGAAAGATTTTGAAATTTGTAAGATAAATAAATTTGAAATCTTTGAAGTATCTTGAAATCCATTGAACTCTTTTAAAGCTCTTAAAAGTTTACCGGAATCTTGTAAAAGACCACGAAATCTTTCAATTCTTCTGAGATCCCTTCAATTTATGGAAAGCGATTGAAAATTCCTTCAAATTCTCTGAAATCCCTTAAATTAACTAAAAATCAATAGAAAATTTCAAAAATCATTTTGAGTGCGCTAAAACATTTCAAATCCTCTCAAATCCTTTGAAGCCCATTGAAATTTTGAAGACTTTCTGAAATTCCTTTATATCTTTTCAAATATCCTAAAATAGTATAAATTATAATTATATTATATCCTTCGAAACCTTCCAAAATTTAAGAGAATTCTTTAAAATAGCATGGAATTTTAAAAATCTGGTGAAATTTCTGAAATAGTTGAAAATTTCTTCAGTCTTTGATATCCTAGAAAATTTCTTAATTCTTGTGAAATTCTTTCATTAGAAATTTTGTATTGAAATTTTTTATATTCATCGAAATCCCATTAAAATCCTCTGACATTTTGTGAATCTCCGTAGAATAATTCACGATACTTCATATCCTTTTAAGTTATATAAAATCCTTGGAAATCCTTATAAGCTTTGAAAAATTGAAAATCATATTCCAAGTTTTTTAGTTTGACCCATATACTAATTTATAATAAAATATCGATAAATTAATGGAAAAGTTTGATAAAGAAGGTAACTGCGTAAAATGTTTAACTGTATCAATAAATTGGACGGTATTTTGTCATACTTTTTTATAGACTTTATCATTTCCACGAAAAAAACGCCTTTAAAATTTATTCTTCTTTAACACGATGATGGTAGAATTATTTACACACCTAATCAATTTAACCTTGCTTCATTTACGCCTCGTGTCAAGACTCATCGAAAATATCCCTGATGGAAAAATTTTTACAAAAAAGTACAAAAAACTAAAACCATTTTTACAGGAATATACAAATAAATAAAATAAATTACAACCAAAATTACAGAAAAGTATAACTTTTTTGTATAATTTCCAAAAGGAGGAATTAAAAAAATATTTATTTTAATCACAATATGAGCATTTTATGGTGATTGTCCAAAGGTCTTTGGATTATTGGTTTTATTTTCAGGAATTCTATACATTAACTTGATTATTGGATGTTAAATAGTATTTTGAATTTGATTTCAATCTAATTTAAAATTCTTAAATTTTAACTTAGAAGAACTGTTCCTATTTCATCATTTTAAAATGTTTTCATGTTATCTTCACATTATTCGAACAAACATTACCTGTTTTTTTGTACATTTAATTGTTTAATTATTCTAAAGGCGCCCAGGTGATGAAATCTAGCAAATAAGGAAAGTTCGAGATGTGAGATCAACAATCCTTCTCCTTCCACCCTAATTATTTCACAAAATAGATGACACGTGTCATTTGGGCGTTCTTAAAATGAGTATAAAAAGCGGGCCTTTATCAAGTCACTCTTCACAATCAATTTTTGAATTCAGTTCGCTTCTTGATTTCTCTATCCGAAAAAATGAAGATTAGTGCCGCTAGTCTTCTCATCGCAATCGCTGGGTTCCTGCATGAAGCAAAATGCATGCTGGTTATTGGTAAGTGTAATATAATGTTAAAATTATTAATTTATAGAATTCCTGAAAATAAAAACAAGAATCCAACGACCAAATTTGGACAACCACCATAAATTCTCATCAAGACACTCGCGCTTCGCGCTCGATATTTGGTTTAAAAATCATGTAAACCTCGCGCTCCACGCTCGTTTCTGTAAATATGCAAAGTTTTGATGTGCCCACTTCTGCCGTCCTGATGAAGAAACTGTACAACTGCATTTTTATCAAAAAAGAGTTTTTTATATGGTCGGATTCGTAATGAAAAGACGAATTTAAATATGCTAGTCATTATTAGAAATTGTAATTAAATCTCGAGATAATTAGGTCTCAATCAGCATATCTATAGCGATTTTGGAGAATTCCTGATGAAGAAACAATACTGCCGTGATTTGGAGAAACACCGTTAACTGCAAAAAATCGAAAAATGAGTTTTTGATATCCTTGAGATCGTGAAAAAAAGATACACCTGATTATTAATAGTACATTGTGCGCCAAGGAACTTAAGTCGGTCATTATACGCCGCGTGTGAGTTTGCAATACAAGTCGTAGACGAGCGCGAGGCGGAGACGAGTATTGCAAACACACAAGTCGTAATGACCGACGTAGTTCCATGGTGCACATTATACTTTATACACCAAGTCATGATTTTCAAGTTTCGTGCCACCGATTATCATGTATCACAGGGGAGGTCTGACGTTGCGAGTCGAATCGGTACAATTCACTTTTAGCGCCGGTTAACAAGATTTTTACTGAGCCCGTTGATATTTGCTAGTCTGCAAATTTTTGAAAATATCTATAATTTTCAAAAATTTTCAAAAATATCCAAAATTTTCAAAAAATTTCAAAAATTTTCAAACAGTTTCGTAATTTCTTAAATTTTCAAAAATTGTAAAAAATTGTACAATTTTCAAAAATTTCTCAAATTTTAAAAAAATTCTTAAATTTTGAAAAAATTTCAAAATCCCCCCCCCCCCCCAACACACCTCCGATCCCCTCTATACCTCTCCCTTCATCTGTAGGTTTATCATGTACGATAAGTATTGCTTCAATGCTCCAATGATACGTGGACAATAATGGATAGTGGACAGTGGTGGGAGCAGTACAATAATGGCCCCAATATTGTACAGTACATTAATGAGGCCATTATTGTACTGCTTCCACCACTGAACCATAAAGGGCTACTTAAGTTCCTGAAAACAGGCACGTAATACGCGCGAATCATGCCTGCGGTGTATAAAATAATTTTTTTTTTAAATTGTTAATAACTTTAAAAATAATCATTGCATAATTTTTGGAAAACCCCCTTAACTGCAGAGATTTGCAAGTTGTGATTTGAGAGAGAGCCGTAACTGACCGTTAACTGCAGGCGTAAATCAGAGACGACTAAATACGTGACGTCAAAATTCGAGAAAACGCCGTAACTGGCAGTTACGGACTTTACCAAAATTATTGGACGGCGATTTCGAGCCGTCGTGATTTCGGAGAGGTCCGTAAGTGCTGACGGCGTTCTCCGTAATCATCGAGCCCCGAGAAAAAAGGTTTGTGATTCGAGAAACGCCGTAACTTCACTCATTATTAGTTATTATATTTTTTTCCGTGAAAGGCGTTCTTTTAAATCACGGCAGGCCTATTTCTGAGGTCCGTAATTCGAAGAGAGCCGTAACTGCCCGTTACGGCGTTTTGTCGAATTTCAGCATCCCAATCCACACCGTTAACTGAATTTTAGATAATGAAGCAACATTTTTTAACAATTTTTCTTGCAAAAATGAAAAGATCGTATGCAAATTAGTCAAGAACAACAAAAAAAATCTATCCGCTTCGCGGGCACATTCTCATGGCGCGCCTTGCGCGCGGCTCGCTTCGCTCGCAAGTTTGAGCGCGCCTAGGGCGCGCGACTGTTGGATCTCGCGCTTCGCGCTCGATCATATATTTATCTCGCGCTTCGCGCTCGATTATGTGTTCACCTCGCGCTACGCGCTCGGGCGTATTTGCATCGCGCTTTACGCTAGGCTCCTCTAGATTTTTGAACTTCGTGTTCGACATCGATGAAAAGAAAAAGTTTGTTTGCAAATATTATAAATTTATCAAAACCTCTACATATTAAGTGATTGTTAAATTTATTTTTATTTTAGACTGAAAAGGAACTTTATTTACTCAAGGTTCTATCGACCTTAAGGAACACATTCTCATCCAGACATTCGCGCTTCGCGCTCGATATTTGATTTGAAAATCATTTGAACCGTATGATAGAAACAAAAAAGTTTGAGCGCACTTACGGCGTGCGATTTGGTAAATACACTGAGCGCGCACTTTGTGCTTCGTATTATATGTTCTTCATATACAAATTACTAAATTTGTATTTGATTTCAAATGAAAAGTAATGATATAATTCAGGCGACAAATTTTATTAGTTAACATTTTATTTTAGCTTGTGCCGTTCATCAAAAAAGTTAAATTTTTCATTTTGAATATATTCTTACCACAAAAATTGATTACGGGTGTGTAAGTCTTTTTTGAATGCACAATTTTTGTTCATTTATATGTTTTCGTACCTTGCATTGTTTTTTCAAAAATTTGATTTTTTTTACTGTCAATGTTATTTTCACGAATAAAACGAAAACCACGCATCCTATCGAAACATGAGTCACAATAAATTTGTACCTCTTCCTTGGCTGAACAAATTTTGTTTCGGTCATTTTTTCGTAGCTGGTAATATTCGTCTGAAAATTTGATTTTTCTATTTTCAATGCTGTTTTTTACGAATAAAACAAAAACTACGCATGATATCAAAAAGTGAATGATAAGAAATTTGTAGATATTTTTTAGGTGCACAATTTTGGTGAGATGATATTTTCTGCTATCTTGGATAGTTTTACAGCAAAATGGCTTTTTTGATTTTTCATTAATTTTTTGTGCGATCAAAATTTGAATTTTTTATTTTTCGAAAAATTCAAAAAGTTGTTATGAAAATATTATAGGGTGTTCAGGAATCAACGTTTTTCTCCTCTTGACTTTTTTTCATATCGTGCGTTTTTCGGCTTAAAATGTTCATTTTCGTTTGTTTTTTGGAATTTTGAAAATGCTATAACTCCAGTAATTTTTTTTTTATCACGAAAAGTCATAAGAATATTTTGTTCGTCATTTTGCGTACTACTAACAACCGTACATAGAATTTTCAAATCTTCCAAAAAAGTGGTCTCAAAAATTTTCAAAATGTGCTCACTTTTTGGATTTTCATCCAAAATAGCTGGTTAACGAACTCGTTCCCTATTTTTGGGCCATAAAAAAGTGTGCCAAAGCTCAATCAAATCTGATCATTTTTTCGAAAGTTATCGTGGCTACAGACAGACAGACAGACAGACAGACAGACTACAGACTACAGACAGACAGACACCTTCGTAAAAATCGTTTTTTCTAGCTCAGGGGGTCTCGAAACGTGGAGATTTGATGAAAACCGACTATGTCAAATTTTACATAAAACCAATACCTTCTCATTAGAATGAGAATGTAAAAATGCAGAAAATGAATAAGAATTCGCGATACACGCGAATAAAGATTCGAACAGTTTTCGTCGATTTTCTCGGCTTTTTCATTTTGCAGTTAAGGGTGTTTTCCCAAATCACGGCAGAATACAGCTGCAGAAATTGTAGCATATCTACACGAATTCCAGGACACATCTGCATTTTGTATATGTCAAGGAAAAATAATTCTAGTTGATTAATAATAGAATTATTATTAATTATCTAAAATCATTATAGGAATATAATTAATACATTATTATCCTTTCAGAGACTATCGTAACCATTTGGTGATATTAGAAAAATGGTTATTTTTTTAAATAATTCCGAAGCTTTTAATTTTAAAATTGTGAGATAATTGGGCAATGCTTTTAAAATTTTTCAAGAAAATTCAAAACATCGTTATGATAATCTTGTAGGGCGTGCAAAAAAAAAAACACTTTTCTTGTCTTGACTTTTTTTTTATATCGTGCGTTGTTTGGCTCAAAATGTTAATTTTCGTTTGTTTTTTTGGATTTTGAAAATGCTATAGCTCCGACAATTTTTCTTTCATCGAAAAAAGTCATGAACTCGTCCTTACTTTTCACACTCTTATAGAGTGTGCCAAGGGGCAATTAAATCGGATAATTCCTTCAAATTTTATCGTGTTTACAGGCTACAACGACGACAACGACAGACAGACACCGACGTAAAAACTATTTTTTCTGACTCAGGGGGCCTCAAGTCGTCGACATTTGACAAAATTCGCAAAAGTCATTTTTCAGATAAAACCAATGCCTTCTCATTATGATGAGAATGTAAAAAAATTTTCTTTGGACAAAAATGAAATTTATTTATTTATTATTATTATTTATTCATCTATATTCATGTTTTTCCCTCTTCTTCATTTTTGTCCGAAGAAATTTTTTTTAAATTAAAATAGGAGGAGCATTTTATGGTGGTTGTCCACATTTGGTGGTTGGATTCTTCTTTTTATTTTCAGGAATTCTATTCATTAACTTGAGTATTGGACGTTGAACAGGATTTCGAATTTGATTTTAATCTAATTTCAAATTCTCAAATGTTGAAATTATAATTCTACAATTCAGGAGACGCAATCCTTATTTTTTTAAATTTAATTATAAAAAACTTGAAACATCTTTAGAGGCTCTTTAGCGATACAATATTGAAATTATTACTTATAAAAATTTTATGGAATCAGCCAATATTTCAAAATAAAACACTGAAAGTTGTAACAACATTGCCTTTTTTATCCAATAAAAAATAGAATTTAATGTAGTTTTATAAGAAATAGTGTAAGCGACTCAGTTAGAAAATCCTTTTTTTTTGGATTTAGAAAATTAAATACTTTGAACGAAAATTCAACTATTCGATTTTTGGTTGAAAATCTCAACATTGTGGGTGAAATTCATGTATTTTGCTTAGAAGTATTTTTTTTCGGCTGAAAATTAATTTTTTGAATGAAAATTCAACTTTTCCAATTTTGGTTAAAAAATAGTAGTTTGAGTTTGAAGTTCAACTGTTTGAATGAAAATTAACTCTAAAAAATGGAAATTTAAGTATTCCATTTGCACTTGAAAATTCTCCTTTTCAAGTTTAAAATTCAACTACTTGATTGAAAATTCAGATATTTTGTTGAGAATTTGTCTTTTTTGGTACAAAATTATGTTTTGAATGAAAATTCATCTTTTCGGTTGAAAATTCATTTCTTTAGTTGAAAATTCAACTATTTGTCGCAATTTTTTTTTGATAAAAATTATTTTTCAAACTGAAAATTTAACTGTTCCATTTGTGGTAGGAAAGTCATCTTTCTTTGTGGAAAATTCATGTGTTCTGCTGAAAATGGCTCTTTTTGGTAGATACCCGCGTGAAAAAAGTTTGCATGGCTCATCAAGAAAGTTTGTCTTGGGACGTCTTGGACGTCTTAAAACTATTTTTTGACAAAAAACAAAATCTTCGTCGCAGCCGTTAAAAAAAACAAAACATTTTTGACGTTAAAAAATCGAATAACCCCATTTTTCTCGGAAATGAAGCGAGATATGAAAGAAAGTTAACAGAGAACAATTATTTCTTGGATCAATTTCTATCAATTAAATTCTTCATCATTTTTAATCCCACTTCGTTTCCTTAAAAAAACTCAGTTTATCGATTTCACTATAATTTTTTTTCTTTCTTTTACTCGCTATGATTATTTCAAGTAGAACAGCTGAGAATGTACTCATACCCACACTTTTACTAACACTTAACACTTTTCATCCTAAGCTGATAACAGTTTAAAAACTATAGAGGGAGTTTTTTATAGGAATTTGCCGAAGAAACAATTTCGCCCTTTTAACTTTTTCCATATCTCGCTTTTTTTTCTCGAGAAAAACGGGGTTTTTTCGATTTTTTGAAATTAAGAATTGACTCAAAAACGCGTCTGAAGTAAAAAGTTCTCGTAGAATACGTGCTAAACTACCTGGTGCGCGACGCGGTGCACCCGGATCGTCGATTCACTATTGGTAGTTATTTTGGGTGTTGGCACAATTTAAACGGAATATTTCAATTTTCTTTTAAAGTCATGAATTATCCACATCCATAAAAATAGGAAGTTTCAACACAATAGTTAAATTTCTAACCAGAGAGATGAAGTTTCAAATAGAAAGAAGAATTTTCAACCAAGAAGATTAATTTTCTACAAAAAAGTATAAATTTTGAAAAAATCATATAAATTTTCAACCAACGAGTTGAATTTTAAACTGAAAAAAATCAACAAAAAAGGTAATACGTAACATTCCAGATAAGAATTTATTCTTCGAACTAACAAATTTTCATAGAAAAAGAATAATTTTATGTCAATGAGATTACCTATCTACCAAAAAAGAGCCATTTTCATCAAAATATATGAGTTTTCAACAAAGAAAGATGAATTTTCTACCAAAAAGTTTAATTTTCAATAAAAATATAATTTTGTACCAAAAAAGACAAATTTTCAATAAAATACATGAATTTTCCACCAAGTAGTTGAATTTTAACCTCGAAAAGGGGAATTTTCAAATGGAAATAGAATACTTAAATTTCCATTTAATACTGTTAATTTGCATTCAAATAGGTGAACTTCAAACTCAAAATACTATATACCATTAAGCCATTTCCCTTTCGGCGAGCCTCAAGGGGTAAGCGTGACACTACCCGATTCGGGTAGTGTTTCTAGGTGGATAGTTGCTTGTAGTAAATAACTACAAGTGTGGGCTCACCACACCCACCACCGCCAACAGCAACGCAGTAGTATCAGACGGTCTAACGGGAACTGGTGTTTCCAGCGTGGTATGGCCGTTGATGTTTGATCAAAATTGGAAAAGTTGAATTTTCGTTCAAAAAATTAATTTTCAACAACAAAAATTATTATTATTATTAGTTCTGGGTTGAGACCTTAGCAGCCCCTGACGCTTGGGTAATCCCGTTGCGTCCCCTTGTAAGCCTAATCATGACCCCATAGCCCTCTCCATAGGGAGAGGACCGCAGCCACGCTATTGGCCGATATCTCCAACTCACTGATAAAATAATTACCTGTGAGTGTTAGACGTTTCCCCGCAATCGCAGGGCAGTAACAAAGGATGTGAGTAGATGTCTTATTATCGATTCCGCACAGACGTCAGAGGGGACTTTCTGCAAGCCCTATCTTATGTCTGTGATATCCTAACTTCCCATGTCCTATGAATAATTCTGTTAGGACTTTAATTTCATTCCTCCCGAGCTTGAGTATTTCCCTAGCTCGGTTGGAGTTAAGCTTTGAGCCCAAGAGTGTTTTGGCCTGTCTGCAACCAGAAACCAAGTCCCACTCATTCTGATGTTCTTCAGTCAGCCAAATGTTAATTACTTTAGTGACTGACCTGCTGGAAATACCTACCACTGGCTCGGGTCCAGTAAAATTTCTTCCTGCTGCTAGCTTGGCTAGCCTATCCGATATCTCATTGCGCTTGATACCAGTGTGTCCAGGGATCCATAGCAGAGTGACTCGGTTTTTGGTCGCTAACGTATTTAGTGCTTCAAAGCATTCCAGTACTAATAGCGACGTAGTTGTTGTTCCATTCAAGGCCAGTATAGCAGCCCTGCTGTCTGAGCAGATACGGATGTTCCTTTTATTGCCGTACTCCCTTGCCTTATAGGCACACTGGAGTATGGCCATAATCTCAGATTGTAGAACTGTGGCTTAGGACCCCATCTCAATTTGTGAAGCCCATTCCATTCCTTCTACGATATACGCCGGCTCTTGCCTTCTCCTCGTTCCTGGAGCCATCTGTAAACCAGTTGTCTCCATCACAGGGCAGGTATGCTTCGCCGTTAACCCAGGGTCGGCCTTCTCGCGATGTCGACTGGGATCTTGACTGCTGTCGAGATCCTTCTGTCATTCACCAAATTTAGCCTCCAGGCCACCTTCGCAGCCACGGCCTTCATGGTAAGATGGAGGGGCTCTAAGCCTATTACTGCCCCCAGTGCCATCGTGAGTGTCGACTCCGAAGCTCCAGTGACGCCTCTCAAAATCAGTCCCCTGATCCTTTCCAGTCGAGACTTCACAGTGGACAGCTCGACCCTGCTCCACCAGACTACCGCCGCATAGGTTAACCTGGGTCGCGAGATCGCTGTGTAAAGTCACATAAGTGTCTCCGGTTTCAGGCCCCAGCTTTTCCCTATGGCTCTCCTGCAGAGCCATAGGTTCGCTACTAGCTTCTTGCACTTGTTTTCCAGGTGCTCATTCCATGACAGCTTCTTATCCCGAATTACTCCTAGATATTTGGCTCGTTCTTTAATTTCTAGCTGTTGTCCTCCAAGTTTCAATGTACTCGTAGTTCCCCACTTGTACCTTCTGGTGAAAACAACCGCATCTGTCTTACTCGGATTAACCGATAATCCAGTTTTCTTGCACCATGAGTCTACTATCATCAGTGCTTGCTGCATTACTCCGAAAAGCACATCCAGATGCTGACCGCGCACGATAACTAATATATCGTCCGCAGAGCCTATGACGTGAAGACCCTGACTCGAGAGTAGATGAAGCAATTCATCCACTACCAGGCACCACAGCAAGGGCGATAAAACTCCCCCCTGCGGACATCCCCTGTCAATGGTTCCACTTCGAGTGACATCACCCTTAGTCGTGGTTAGATTCCTGTCGGCCAACATGTGGCACGTCCATTCCACGACTGCCGTAGGCACACGATGTGCAATCATGGTTGCCCTGATCACCTCTCCAGAGGTGTTATTGAAGGCTCCTTCGATGTGCATAAAGGTTCCAATCGCAAGGCCTTTCTCCTTCAGTTGATCTTCAATTAGGTTCACTGCTCCGATTAGGGCCGTCTCCGTCTAGTGACCAACCCTATAGGCGTGTTGCTCCTTATGGAGCGGTCTGCTTGACAAGACCTTATCGCGGATATATCTATCCACAAGTCTTTCCACTGTTTTTAATAGGAAAGAAGTTAAGCTGATGGGCCGGAAATCCTTGGGTGAAGTATAACCGATCCTACCTGCCTTCGGATTGAAGACTACTCTCATACCCCTCCAAGCCGTCGGGACATATCCCAACGTCAAACTAGCCCTAGCATGTCTCACTAGCGGCCCTATGATGATCTCTCCAGCCCTCTGTAAGAGGGCTGGATATATGCCATCCGGGCCAGGAGGCTTGTAAGGGCTGAAGGATTTCAGGGCCCACCTGACCTTGGCAGGGGTGACGATCTCGTTGGCCAGCCGTCGTTTGGGGCACAGTTGGTTCACATCTGACTTTGCTTGCCTCTGAGTTGTCGTCTCCCCTTCTCCAGCCCTTGAAAAGCCTGGAAAATGTGCCCTGATCAGATGGGCCAAGGTATCCCCGTCCGACTCTGAGTATCCCCCTCCCGGCAATTTCAGAGTGCCGAGAATAGCGTCCGGATTTCGAGAAAGCAGCCTGTCCAGTCTAGCCACCTCAGCTCCCTTCTCGATGTTTGTGCAAAAGTTGGTCCAGCTCTCCTGCTTTGCCTTACGTATTGCACCTCTGTATTCGTCCCTCATCGTTGTGAATGACGTCCATAGTTCCTTCGTTTTGCCAGTACTGGCACGTCTGAACCTTTCTCTGGTTACCCTGCGAAGCTCTTCGAGTTTCCCATTCCACCAGTGTTTCTCCCCAGCCTTTCGGACTCTTGTAGGTCGACAATTACTTTCGTAAGTAGCTTTGATGGCTTCCGTGAAAGTTTTGGCTGCCATCTCCAGGGTGTCCACGTCTCGAATTGACCTGGGAACCTCTGAAAGTGCACATCTTAGTTCCGTGGAAAATTGATCCCAGTCCGTTCTTCTTGGATTTCTGACCCATTTGGGGCCAGCGGGTACAACGGATTCTTGATACTATCCCTAAAACTACTGGTGCAGAGAGTGATGTCAATGACTTCTTCCCTGACCGAATTACGGAACGTCGGGGTGTTCCCCGTATTAAGAATATCCAAGTCAGTAGTGATTAGGTATTCCAATAGGTCATTACCTCTTGAGTTGACGTCCGTGCTGCTCCACAAAGTATGGTGGGAATTAGCATCGCACCCCAACAGAAGAGGAATGCTTCTTACCTTGCAATATTCCACTAGTGTACATACCTCCACTGATGGATTAGTATCGCTGTCATAAGGAAAATAAGCTGATCCTAGAACTAGCCTCCCTATCCCTTTGAGATCCAGGGCTATCACCATCAGGTCTCTCGAACATAGTTCAAGCAGCGGGACAGCGCTAACTCCCTTCGTCAGTATACATGCCCTTGGTTTGGCCGCCTTGGGGTCCCTGTAACAAAAAAGACCAGCCCCCCCTAATCCCCTAATGGTATCTCGAACTAACCATGGTTCTTGGATTAGCGAGATACCTGTATGCCTCGCAGCCATGCCCCTCTGTAAAACTGCAGAGGCGCCTTTGCTGTGATGCAAGTTAATCTGGGTATTGGTTAGACCCGGAGCAGTCATTTAGGTCTGCTCCCGATCCTCCTGCGTCTCAACAGGCTCCTCCTGTCCCTGGCCGGCAACCCTGAAGTTGACCTTTCCAAAGTGATAGAAGGGCCTGTTGTTGAGGGCCGAAAGGGCCCTCGTTTGGGACTCAGGAATATACACGACTAGGAGATGCCTAGTGCCTCCTAATGTGTCCCCTTCCTAAGGCTTTTCGTGCCTGACAATTCGCCAGGACGCAGTCTTCAGTGAGGGGTTGAATTCCTCCAACCGACGGAGCACCTCAGACGGGTCTTCCGGTTTGCCCGGGAACCACGCCGTAGCTCTCACCATCTTTTGAAGCAACTCAACCCCACCCACCTTAAGGGATGCACCTTCCCACGACTCTGTCTCGACCACCGCTTTGAGTAGCCAAGTCTAGCCGCTGTGTCGGCTGCCACAAATACAAAGACCCCTCCTCTGCAGAATGAGGTCACAAATTTTGGCCTTTGGTCTGGGAACACTTTTTCAAGCGCCCTCCAGGTAGCCTCCCTGAAGATCCCAAACTGCTCCACCGTAAGCAACGAGTCCGGCTAGTTGGTGACAGCCACCACCACCGTCAGGGGGTTGGTCCTCTGAGCTTGTGCCTCTTCACAGGCCTAGCCACCCCCGATGGGGTGCCCTCCGAGCCTCTACCTCTCTTCTGGGCCTCAGTGCTGGATGTCAGCCCCTTAGCTGTCGACGCACCAGCTCCCGCAGCTGCTTCCCTAGCCTGCCGCGCTTTCCTCCTCAGTCTCCTTTTCTGGGAACCGTTGAGGCTGTTTTTCTTATTGGAGGGCCGATTGGCCTCTCCTAGTACCATGGCCTCGTTCAGAGGGACCGTCAATCCCTCAGCTCCCAAGGGAGCTGTGGGGACAGCCATCAACTGAACTTGGCTTGCCGGAGAGACAGATAGAGGGGTAAGGGTTAAGTTGGGCCCGTAAAGGCCCAACCCCTCACCTCCCTCCGCCGCCTCCCTTCTTCCTCCTTCTCTTACATCATTCTTATTTTGTGTATCCATGTAGATCCCACGAGAAGCTAGGAAAATAAATGTCCGCCCCTGCAGAGCCCCGCATGCAGGGGTAAGACTGTAATGACTCGGGGAGGTAGTCCGGTGTCCCCGAGAGGCCGTTAAGACACCTTCCTAACCCCTAGGTGCCAAAGTGCCATGAGCACGATCGCTCTATACCCACGGCTTAGGGGGGTGGTCACATTGAGTGAGCCACTCAATGTGCAAATATATTCTTGCAAACCACCATAACAAACACGAAGAGCTGTTTCTTAGTCGCAATGTTGGACGCAGGTCATTCCTGTCCCGATTACAAAACTGTAAGTCGGTCCGGGAGGGGCCTCGACCCAGGGATCCAGAAGGCCCGTGTTAGCTAGACTCTTTCACCCTTCTATCATACCGTAATCACACATGCCAGGAGAGCCCGTTTATGGGGACCCTTTTCCTCTCACCCAGTAGAGCCCGTTTATAGGGATCCTTTCATTCATATCCATACGCATGCAGGCCGAGGTCCTTTTGACCCCTATGTCCCATATGCTTAAGCCTCCCCACCAACTACAAAGTGTTACAGCCCCCAGGGGAGGAAAAAAATACTTTCAAGCAAAATACATGAATTTCACCTACAATGTTGAGATTTTCAACCAAAAATAGAATAGTTGAATTTTCGTTCAAAGTATTCAATTCTCTAAAACAAAAAAAAGGATTTTCTAACAATAATGGTTAAATTCTGAACTGCAGAAATGTAGTTGCAATGAAAGAGATTAATTTTTAGGGGAAAATATTAATTTTCTACGAAAAAAAACAACAAATTTTGAACCAATTACATGAATTTTTGTCCAGGTAGTTAGGGTTTTATCTAAAAATATGAATTTGGAATTCAAAATGGAATGTGTCAATTTCTAGTTGTAATTTTAATTTTCGAATAAACAAAAAACAACTTTTTTATTAAATATCCAAATTCGCAATCAAAGAAATTAATTTTAAACTAAAATAATAAATCTTTAACCAAAAATTGATTTTTGAAGGAACAGACATACATTTTTAGTCATATCTCGAGAACCCGTGAAGATATTTTGAGTTTTTTACGCTTCAATTAAAAATAAGATTTGAAGGAATGCGTCTTCTAAATTCAAAATTTCTTCTATAGTTTCCAACTGATTCGCGTGCGGTATTTATTATAAAACTGCATTATATTCTATTTTTTTCTATTGGATAACAATCGTTTAGAATTTTGTTATAACTTCAAATGTTTTATAATAATTGGAAAATTTTATACAAATCAAATTTTTAAAGAATCTGTATTATCATTAGAGAATAAAAGAAATTTGTAACGTCTTTTCAGACTAGATGGAGCTATTAATTAAAAATTATTTTAATTAAATTTTTTCTGAAAAAAAGATCTTCTTCTAGCATAATAAAGGGTACATTTTCTGAAATAAAGTTTCTTTTCTCGATCTCTCTAGTAGCTTAATGGGAAAAGCACTTGACCGGAAATCAGAAGTGCTGTGTTTCGAATCCCAGCGGAGCGAAAGCAGAAGACCTTTTTTTCAGAAAAGATTCAATTAAAATAATTTTTAATTCG
Source organism: Andricus curvator (assembly GCA_932195095.1). NCBI lineage: Eukaryota > Metazoa > Arthropoda > Insecta > Hymenoptera > Cynipidae > Andricus > Andricus curvator. The sequence continues at coordinate 97,714 of CAKNYM010048598.1, forward strand.
TAGCTCCATCTAGTCTGAAAAGACGTTAAAAATTTCTGTTATTCTCCAATGATAATACAGATTCTTTAAAAATTTGATTTGTAACATCTAGCATAATAATGCGCGTATATTTTCTAAAATAAAGTTTCTTTTCTCGATCTCTCTATTACAGGCATGCCCAACTCGGGGAAATTCCCTGCGAGAACACACATGCGTGCGCGTGGTAGACGCGTACGTCACAGAACAGAGATTCTCCCCTGCGTCTACCACCTCTATCGCTCTCTAGGAGAAAGAGTAGGGCAGGCGAAACATGTGTTTTCGCAATGAATTTCCCCGAGTTGGGCATGTCTGCTCTAGTAGCTTAATGGGAAAAGCACTTGACCGGAAATTAGAAGTGCTGTGTTTCGAATCCCAGCGGAGCGAAAGGAGAAGATATTTTTTTCAGAAAAAATTTAATTAAAATTAATAATAAATAAAAAAGCCTAATAAAAGAAAGTTATTGTGTAAACCGACTGAAACTCGACGGATACACCTTTGGACATTTGTAATCATATTTTAGGAACCCGTGAAGATTTCCAAAGTTTTCTTAGCTCAAATTCAAAGAAAATTGGTAGAAATGCTTTCTCTCAATTTCAGATTTTTGCTTTAATTTTTGTAGGTCATAAGACGGGTACTATTGCGGTAACATTGGATGACCATGAGTATACTGGTACTCTTGAAAAGGTCATGGAAGATTCACCTCAGTGGCTGATTAGCGAACCATGGGAGCCTTTTGAAAACTACATGGTTCATTTTCGTGGATGCAATGAAGGTCGTAGTGAGGCTCTTCTCCGAGGGGCACCAAGAACTTCCGACCATCGACTGAATAGAGTTCAAGTAAGAATGGGCTGTGCACAGCTTGGAATACCTAATGAAGAGCTTGAAAGTTATGATCATCGGTGGCAACGTTACGTTTACGAGAACTACCTGGAACATTTCATAGATTGTCTGAAGTTATATCCACCGGATTACGTATATATAACAATACCACGAACTAGAAATGTCTTTTACATACGGGTAGAAAATGCAGGCGCACATCAAGCACGTCAACAATCTCAAGCACGTGAGATCCAAATGCACTAGACAATGCGTGCAAAAATAAAAAAATAGATTCCGCAAGGATACTTATAAATCTGCAATTTAAAATGAAAATCTTACCATTTCTTTCATTTGTAACCTGGAAACTTTCCAAACATACAAATTCTATAGTTTATGATTTCAATTCTCTAATTTATTTTAATTTATTAATTTCTGTTGTAAATGATGCATATGCAATTAAATAAATGAACTTATCAGTATCCAATAATAAATTGTGTTTTTTTTTCTCAAAAATTTTCGAAAAAATAAACTTCCAAACAACCTCACTTTTCGGCTAATTAGGGACAAGAATAACCCAGCTAACACAGTTACTAGTCCGAATAGTCACATAATTGTAACAAGATTAAAAAAAGCAGTCACTGGTGACTTCCATGCTGGTCACCCAGTGACAATATATTTCCCACTCAAAGTAGTAACAAATTACAAGCGAAGCAGGTAACATTATCCCGCCATTGTAATCACATGCTTGTAACAAAGTGATGTTTGGAAACGCAACGTGCAATGACAGCTTAACCTCAAAATATACATCGTTTCGGAATTATAATTATGAATATTTTTGCAAAAATGTTGGAAAGGAACATAATTAAACGATAAATAAGTTCCAGAAAAGGGAGATAATATGTGAACAAAGCTTTTATAAAAAAACAGATATTTATCAGCTGAACCCTTACGAAAAAGAAATTACATTATAGAGGTTAGACCCAAAATGTATATGTATAAATGAAGATCGCTGCCGGCTGTTACCGCCATGTTACTAGTCTGACAGGGAACGGTTGCAAACAAGCCTCCCTAGTAAACTACGGCGATTATGCCGTTACCTGCTAGGAGACTGAGATACAAGTAACAATTCCTCTGATAACATGTGATCATTCAGGAACCTTTCAGGATGGTAACAGGTTAGCTGGGTAACATAATGAAAAAACAGGGAGAAAAAGGGGAAAAAGTCAACCGAAGACCAACCTCTCGCTTTTTCCTTTCTCCGTCCTTTTTCTACTACGAGGCGACCAACATGTTTTGAAGCTAATTTAGACCTCCTCATCAGGGATTATTTATAGGGAATAACTAAAGGTATGCAAAAAAAATTGATATATCTGTAAAGAAAATATTTCAACCAATATTAATTAAAAATTGATTAGGTTTAATGTAATCAAATATATTTATTGGGAAATTGATTGTTTCATAAAAAAGAATTCTTTTTGAAATTAATAGCCTTGTTACTCTCTTTTTATGATTTTTTTCATGATAAAGAATTTTAATATCATTCCAATTGAAGTTAGGGGCCGAACCTAAATTACGTAACGGATTATAGGCCCTCTCTGAGACCCACACTCCCTCTTGTAAAAAAATGTAACAAAATATTTCACCCCCCCCCCCACACTTTTTTTGCACGTAATTTTTAGTTTCCAAAAATGTTTTACTAGTTATTGCTAGTAGAATTAGGCATGGTGTCCGAGAACTTCATTTTCGAAATTCCCTTATTTTTCCTTGCCTAATTTTTCATTTTCCTTGATCATTAATATTGAAATACCAGCATTTTAATCTTGAAATACTCTTGACATGGAATCTTTTATAAACGGAATAAAACAGTATTTGAGATACAAATTTAGAATTTTCAAATTTATTAATTTATTTTGAACGAAAAAATGTCTTTTCTACTATAGGACATGGCTTTTTAACAAAATACTTGAATTTTTAACAAAATAATTAAATTTTTAACATAAAAGTTGAATTTTCAACCTAAAAATATAAATTCCCAACAAAAAGTGTCATATTTTATATTTCAATTAAAAAACATGAAATTTATACCAAAAAAAAGTTTTTTCAAAACAAAAAGACGAATTTTCAACAAATAAAGATTTTTCACTAAAGAAAGAAAATTTTACCTAAATTGTTGAACCTACAAGCCAAAAGACGAATTTTCTTTATTAAAATTTAATTTACAAACAAAAAATATGACTTCAGATAAAAACTATTTTTACACGCAACTGATGCATTTTTACCCAACAAAAATGAAATTTGAAACCAAGAAAATTATTTTTTTTTTTACCAAGAAAGGAGAATTTTCAACTAAAAAATATCAATCTTAAAAAAATGGAAAAATTACATTTTCAGTTAAATAATTAATTTTAAACCAAAGAAGAGACTTTTCCACTAAACAGTTATATTTTCAACCAAAGACATAAGCCTTCAGTCAAAAAAATAAATTTTTAGTAATGTAGTTTAACTTTTACCCAAGTAGTTGCAAAGAAGAATAATTTTCAACCGAAAAGTTGCATTTTCATTACAAAAAAAAAAAAAATTTCTGCCAAAGCGGATAAATTTATAAATCAAAAAGATAAATTTGGAAAAAAAATAGTTGAATTTTATGTTAGAAAAGATTTTAGTTGACTTTTCAAAATCAAAATATGAATTTTTAAGCACGAAGTAAGTTTCTACAAAAAAAATTGAATTTTCAATCCAGAAAGACGAATTTTCACCCAAAAAGGATGACTTTCTAACAAAATTGTTGAATTCTCTACCCAATAGTTGCATTTTTATCAAAAAAAGATGAAATTTCTCTTAAAACAGATGAATTTTTATTTGAAAAGAAAACAAATTGAAAGAAAATAGTTGAATTTTCATCCAGAAAAGAATCTAGTTGACTTTTCAAGATAAAAATATTTATTTTTAAACAAAAAATAAGTTTCTACGAACAAAATTGAACTTTTCATCCAAAAAGACGAATTTTTTCAAACAAAAGCAATGAATTTTTAACGAAATAGTTTAATTCTCTACCAAATAGTTGAATTTTATTCAAGAAAGATGAAATTTTTGTATTAAAACAAATGCATTTTTTATAAAAAAGGACAAATTTTTTCTTAAAGTTGAACTTTCATTCAGAAAAGCTTTTAGTTCGTTTTTTAACACCAAAATATGAATTTTGAACTAAAAGTAAATTTTCTATGAAATGGTTATATTTTCAACCAGACAGAATTTTCATCCGAAAGTATGACTTTTTAACAAAATAGTTTTATTCTCAACGAAACAGTTGCATTTTTCTCCAAGAAAGAACAAAAAAGTTCATTTTCAACCAAACAGTTGAACTTTCAACCTAAAAAAATAAATTTTGAACGGAAAATGTGATAGTTAATATTTCAGCTAAGAAATATGTTTATTTTAAATCGAAAACAGTTGAATTTACACAAAAAAGGTAAACAACAGATTAATTTTCAGTCAGTGGAATTTTTAACTAAAAGAAAAATTTTCTACAAAAAATAGAATCGTTCAATTTCCAACAACAAAAAAGATAACAAATTTGCAACAAAATAGTTAAATTTTCGGCTAAAGAAATGAATTTTCAACTAAAATGATAAATCTTCAACTAAACAATTAAATTTTCAACAAAGTAGTTAACCTTTCAATTAAATATTTGAATTTTCTACAAAATTGTTAAAATTTAACTTTTTCCTTATTTACAGACGTGAAAATATCTTGCGTAAGAGATTATTTTGATTACCCCCCCCCCATGTAAGACAGTATAGAACAATCGTTGACGCCCCCCCCTTCCCCACCCAAAATAATATGAAGTCTGTTAAAATATTATTGTTTCATTTTAGGCGTTTATGAAATGAAATCATAGAAAAAGTTCTGACCTAAAGTGACGTCACCCTGATGAGTCCAAGCTTCGTGAGATGATCTGTGACGAAGAAGGGGAGGGATAGAAAAAGTTTTCGAAATAGCGTTTCTTAATTTTATTCATCAATTAAAATGGAATGCAATTAATAATTTTCAGAAAATTTAAGTAGTAGAGGTCAATTTTGTTTCGACACCAGTAGGTAAATACAGGTTCGGCCTGACCAGACTGCAGGATACTGTTGTCTGGCGGAAGGGGAAGTTACTACTTAAAATCGATTTCAGCTTCCTTATCATTGGTGGTAAAAAATATAAACTAGCTGTGAATTCAGTCTTAATTTTGCTCAATTTAAAAAGAAAAATTTACAAAAAATACAAAATTACAAAAAAATACAAAAAATTTTTTAAATACAAGGGCAAATCAGACAAATCAAATTTTGTATTCGAAGTGATAATTTTTCGAGCTAGAAAAGGGAAGGGAAAAGTTCTGTCGCACACTATCCGTTTCCCAGCTTTATGATTTCTTTACAAAAGTTGTCAGAATTATTATATTTGAAAATTTATGATCAAAAGGTCTTTTCTATTCATGCGTCAACTTTGAATTATGTCGATAAAAAAAGTTTTTCTGTTTGAAACAGATGATGCAAATATTATAATTGAGCATAAATTCCTTAATCTTCAATGAAGTGTATTAATATTAGAGATCAATCGATTTGCCTCAAATGAAGGAATCTTTTCCGTTCTTGCATCAATTTTCAATTATATTAGCAAAAAAAGTTTTGCTATAAAAAACCGTGTTTTCAAAATATATAAATTACCATGACTTCCCTACTCTCTAGTGGAATTTATCATTATTATAGGTCAATGGATTCGTCTCAAATTAACAAATCTTTTCTGTTCTTGCATCAACTTTGAATGATGTTAATGGGAAAAGTTTTACTATAAAAAAACGATGTTCAAAATATATAAATTACCATAACTGTCCTATTCTTCAATCTAATGTATTAACATTGTAGATCAATCGATTCGTCTCGAACCAAGGAATCTTTTATATTATTGCATCAACTTTGAATTATGTTGAAAAAACAGCTTTACTATAAAAAACCGTGTTTTCAAATATTATGCATTACCATAGCTTTCTTACCCATATTTCCAGACTTCATTTGGAATCTCATCTTTACCAGGTGCCTCTTATTTCGTCCTAGCCTTCTCCACCTCTTCCTCAAACCTTTTATTCTGCTTCTCTTTCTTCTGATCGCACAACATTCCTCACCCCCCCCCCCCATCGCACTCTAATAATCTTTTTATTTCTCCTATCATTATTTCTATCTCCTCGTCCACATTTTCTTCTTCCATTTTGACATTTCTGTCCTTTTCTTTAAACTGTTCTTTTCCGTCCATTGATCAATCCCCTTTTCCTGCTCCTTTTACCTCTGCTTCCTTTTTAACCATATTGTTATTACTTTTTTCTTCCTCTAATGTCACTATTATGGGAAAGTGATCCGAATCTATATAATCCCCTACCTCTAGTTTCTTGACTATCTCCCTTACCTCATCATCTACTATCACATAAGTAATTACCATTCCCCTTTCTCAGACAGAGCGTGTATATTCCCCTTCCTCATCTCCCTCTATATTTCCGTTCAAGATAAACCATCCCAACTCTTCCAAGCTCTTCAACAATTTCTTTCCCTCCCCATTCAGTATCTTGTCTTTGCATTTTCGTCCTCTCTCTCTCCTCCCCATTCCCTTCCTCCTCCATCTCCTGTTCTCGCATTGAAATCTCCTCCATTATAAGCTTAATTTCTTCTTTATTTTGTTCCATCATTTCTTTCATCTCCTCTAATTTTTCCTGCATATCACCGTTCACATAAACCCTCACTATCTCCCACGTTTCTCCTCCCATCTTTACCTCTTCTAATATTAATCCTTCTTTTCGTTCTTTCCTCTCTTTCTTATCCTTCCCTGTTATACATTCGTTCCTTACTTCCATCACCATTCCTCTGCCTTTTTTATTCTTCCTCTTTGCATTTTGAACTTGCCATTTGTAACCTCTTGGTAACCTTCCCCTTACTCTTTCCCATCTCTTTTCATCTAGCCACGTCTCCATCATTACTACTACATCCCATTGTGCTAAATTTCTCATAAACTCGCTATCCTTTCTCTCCAATCCTGCTATATTCCAGTAACATATCCTCCATTCTTCCCTACCTTCGTTTCTCGTCTCTCTTTGCTTCTTACTAATTTTTATTTTCCTTTCTCCCGTTTCTTTCTCTCTCACTTTCCCGGCACCTCATTTCTTACTATCACTTCCCTTCCTTCCTCCCAATCCCACCATACTCCTTCTAGCTGTATTCTGCCATACTTAACCCACGTTATTTTTCCCTTACTTCTTTTCACTTCCGCTATTTGCCTTAACTTATACTGCATATTCCTTTCTACCCATGTCAAATCATCCTCCATTCTCTCCAAGTTTCCGTATAACAACCTCTTCTTTGTCATCACTTCCCTTTTATGTTCTCATTTCTTTAGCTTCACTAGTAACATTTTTTCTCCTCCTCGCGTTTCCTTTCCTACACTTCGCACTTTCTCTATCTCTTCTTTAGCATCCATCCTTTTTAGCACATTTTCCACTACTTCTTTCAATTCCTTTCCTTCTAATCTTAGACCCTTCATCACTATGTTTCTTTTTCTTTCATCTCTTCCTTTCCGTTCTAATCTTCTTTCTATTTTCATTAACCTTTTCCTCTCATTTTTCCCACACTCCCCTACACCAAACTCCCTTTTTGATTTTTTGATCTTCACTATCCTACCTTCTAATTTTGCTACCTTTTTATTATGCTTATCCTGTTTTTCTAAGCTTTGTTTCAAAATCTGCACCCTTTTTTCTAAATTTTCCCCTAACTCCTACCCATTTTCTCATCTCTTTTCTCAGTTCGGTCATTTCTTTCCTAATTTTTTGTTTTATTTCCTCCCTTTTTCTTCCTGCTGTGTTTCGTTCATCTGTATTACCTCTATCATCATTTGACGCAATTCTTCTAACTTTACCTTTTTAAATTCTATCGGCCCTATATGTTCAACTTTGTCTTCTTTTTTCTCCTTGTCTTTCTGCCCCGCTCTATTTTGATCTTTTCCCGGTGGTTTTCTGATCATTTTCGGTGTTTTTAGGATGGATCCTACTTCTATCTTGTCTTCGCTACTTCCTCTTTCTGTCGTATCCCTCTTCCTGTTTATAAACGGTTCGATTGAGCCAAAACTATCGGCCCTCAATCTCTCCCTCTCTACCGTTTTCTTATACTGACCCCGCCTTTTTGTCTCACTTTTCGGCGTGCAGAATGCTTCCTCGTCTGAATCCTTTAAAACGTAATTTGCGTACTGCGTAGCTACTATCACCACTAACCTAAAAAAATATGAACTTGACAAGGTAGCTGAACCACGAAATTTCGACACTCTTAAAACCATGAAATCGGTAATATCTTCACACACAAACCTCAAAATCACAAATCTCAAACCCACGAACCTCAAACGCACGAACCTCTAACCCTCCAACCCGTAAACCCACAAACCTGAAACAAACAAACATCAAACGCTCAAACTTCAAACCCCCAAACCCGTAAACCCACAAACCTCAAACGCACAAACCTCAAACCCATGAACCCACAAAGCTCAAACCCAAAAACCTCAAATCCAAAAACTTAAAACCCCCAAGCCCATAAACCTACAAACCTCAAACTCACAAATCCATAAACCTGAAACCCCAAACCCACAAACCTCAAACACATAAACCTAAAACCACAAATCCACAAGCCCACAAACAGCAAACCCACAAACCTCCAACCCACAAACCTCAAACCAACAAACCTCAAACCCCCAAACCCGTAAACCCACAAACCTCAAACCCACAAACCTTGAACGCACAAACCTCAAAACTCAAACGCACAAAAATGTATACCTCAAATCCCCAAACCTTTAAACCCACAAACCTCAAACGCACAAACCTCAAATCCACAAACATAAAACCCCCAAGCCCATAAACCTACAAACCTCAAACTCACAAATCCATAAACCTAAAACCCCAAACCCACAAACCTCAAACACATACACATAAAACCACAAATACACAAGCCCACAAACAGCAAACCCACAAACCTCAAACCCCCAAACCCGTAAACCGACAAAACTCAAACCCACGAACTTCAAACCCACAAACCTCAAACCCACAAAAATTATACCTCAAATCCACAAACCTCAAACGCATAAACCACAAATCCACAAACCTCAAACCCACAAACAGCAAACCCACAAACATCAAACCCCATGTTCATAAAACTCAACATATAAGTACATCATGCAGAATAGTCCACAAACCCACCAACCTTTAGGGTTTAGGGTTAATGGGTTCACGGGTTTAAGGTTTAATTTTTGTGGGTTTGAGGTTTGCGTGTTTGAGTTCGTGGGTTCAAGGTTTGTGGGTTTCCGGGTTTGTGGGTTTGAGGTTTGTTGGTTTGTGGGTTGGAGGTTTGTGGGTTTGCTGTTTTTGGGCTTGTGGATTTGTGGTTTCAGGCTTATGTGTTTGAGGTTTGTGGGTTTGGGGCTTTAGTTTATGGATTTGTGAGTTTGAGGTTTGTAGGTTTATGGGCTTGGGGGTTTTATGTTTGTGGATTTGAGGTTTGTGCGTTTGAGGTTTGAGTTTTAGTTTTTGTGGGTTTGAGGTTCGTGGGTCTGAGGTTTGTGGGTTCACGGGTTTGAGGTTTGTTGGTTTGAGGTTTGTGGGTTTGAGGTTTGTGGGTTTGAGATTTGTGGGTTTGAGGTTTATGGGTTTGCTGTTTGTGTATTTGTGGTTTTAGGTTTATGTGTTTGAGGTTTGTGCGTTTGAGGTTTTTGGGTTTAAGGTTTTGTTGGTTTACGGGTTTGGGGGTTTGAGGTTCGTGGGTTTGAGGTTTGTAGGTTTGTGGTTGGTGAGTTTGGGGTTTGTGTGTAAAGATATTACCGATTTCATGGTTTTAAAAGTTTCGAAATTTCGTGTTTCAGCTACCTTGGCAAGTTCATATTTTTTTAGGTTAGTTTTTTGCAGAAAACTAAAAAAAGTAGCAGTGCTACATGAAATTATAATTCGTTACGAGTATTTAAAAAAAATTTTTTTTTCAGAATCGGTCACAAATTGAACAGTCAGGAGAATTTTGAACCAAATTGTTTAAAAAAACTCACTGTGGGGCGTTACAAAAAATAGCGTGTGATACACGTGCGCATACGTGATTGGTAACTCGTGTGATTGCATTATTCGCCTGCGGCTCAAAGCACTCGTCTACGTTTTCGCACTCGCTTTGCTCGTGCCTATTTTGTGCACTTGTATCACAAATAACTATTTGATGATAAATTTTCAAACAGAGTAATTCTGACAATTTTTGTAAAGAAATCATCCAGCTGGGAAAGGGACAGTGTGCGACAGAGCTTTTCCCTTCCCTTTTCCAGCTCGAAAAATGATCATTTCGAATACAAAATTTGATTTGTCTGATTTGTCTTTGTGTGCAAATTTTTTTTGTATTATTTTGTAGTTTTGCATTGTTTGTACATTTCTATTATTAAATTGATGAAAATGAATTTGATAAAAAGATTCTCCTTTTGGACAAAAATATGTTTTTTATTTTTTTTTTATTATTATTTTATTTAAAATTTTTCTTTTCTCTTTTTTATTTTTGACCAAAAAAAGAAATAAATTTTTAAAAAAATTGTAATCACAATAGGAGCATTTGATGGTGGTTGTCCAAATTTGGTCGTTGGATTCTTGGTTTTATTTTCAGGAATTCTATACATAGTTCTTTTAAGAATTATTGTGAAATTAGTTAGTTAGTCTTAGTTGTAATGTAGGCGGGGGGGCCCGTGAGGTCCCACCCCTGGCGCTCAAGCTATAAAGCCTATTGTGCCATACCCGTGTGTGTTCTCAAGGCAGTACTACGAATCCGGCCATCCTTCGCCGAGTGTTTTTGAATCTCGGTGGGTTTTTTCGTTGTTATCAACGTTCTGAGATTATACCTCTCAGGTGCCAGGCATACCTATCGCACAGTAAATGACGTCCTCCTTTGTTGATCAGGCAAAGTGATCCTCACCCACTCCGCCATTCGGCAGCCTCCCTAGCAGGCTAGGGTGTACGGAGCGATCCCTCTGAGGTCATCAGGTAGATGCACAGATTCGAAGCACTGCCCTGGTGTGTTATGTAAGTGTATGTGTGTGTGTTCATTACTCGAAATCGTCCAGCGACCATCGAGCGTGGTGCCTCCTGTAGGAGTCCCCAAACGCAAGAAGAACGCTGACTCATTTTCGAGTCTTCACAGAATCGGCTTCGATCCCCAAGGCTAGTCCCCTCGACATGGAGCCCCACCTTGGTATGATACCAGCTTTTTCTGAGGGGACCTACAGTTTAAGGTGGGTTCCGAACCACCGAAGCCCCGGTAGAAGTACATAGAAAAATTTCCATTGGTACCCGGCTCAGGGATCGAACCCCGGACCTCCTGCATGGAAGTCCGACGCGCTATCGTCTGAGCCACCGAGGCTTCTATTATTGTGAAATTAGATTTTCTTGAAAAGTTCACTTTTAAAGATTTTCATCATTTTTTTTAAGAAGATTTTTTCATATTTTGCAGCATATTTTATTATTTTAGAAAATTATTATCAAAGATTTTTTGATACTATTGGAAATTCACTAATTGAAACATTAATAAAGATGTAATTAGTAAAAATATATTAATTTAATTAGTTTTTGTTGAAAATTCACGTATTTTGTTGAAAATTATTCTTTTTTGGTAGAAAATTAGTTTTTTTATTGAAAATTAATTTTTCTTTCGTTGAAAATTAGTGTTTTTATTGAAAATAAATTTTTTTAACTGAAAATTTATATACACTTTTTTCGAAATTTTTTTTTTTAATGGAAATTTAATCTTTATGATAGAAAATTGATCTTTTTTAGCTGAAAATTCATCTATTTTGTTGAAAAATTTTCTTTTTTAGTTGAAAATTAGTTTTTTTATTGAAAATTCATCTGTTTGGTCGAAAATTTAACTATTTAGTTGGAAATTTATTTAATTTTGTTAAAAACTCATTTCTCCTACTTAAAATTAAACTGTTCTATCTTTTGTTGAGAATTTATTTTTTTTTTTAGTTGAAAATTCATCTATTTTGTTGAAATTTTTCCTTTTTTTTGGTAACAATATAAGTTTTTTGGTTGAAAATTCAGTTATTAGGTTGAAAATTCCACTAAGAATTAAAATATTTGGTTTAAAATGCACGTGATTTGTTAAAAATTATTCTTTTTTGGTAGAAGATTAATTTATTTGGTTGAAATTTCATTTCTCTGGTTGAAAATTAGTTTTTTTAAATGAAAATTAATTTTTTCAACTAAAAATTTAACTATTCAATTTTTCTGTCGAAATTTTTTTTTATGGACATTTAATCTTTTTAATAATTGATGTTATTTCTGTGTCGACCAGGTTAATTAAATAATTAATATCTGATGTTAGATATTGTCGATTCCAGGTCAAATAAATTTCTGGACAAAAATATTATTATTATTACTTTTTCTCGTTTCCCCAGAAAATTATTTGACCAGTAATCGATAATATCTAACGTCGGAAATTAATTATTGATTCTTTTTAGTTGAAAATTCATCTGTTTGGTTGAAAATTTAACTATTTCGTTGGAAATTTATTTTATTTGGTTAAAAACTTATTTCTATGACTTAAAATTAAACTGTTCTATTTTTTTTTGAAAATTCATCTATTCTGTTGAAATTTTGTCTTTTTTGTGTAGCAATATAACATTTTGGGTTGAAAATTGTACTATTTCGTTAAAAATTTATTTTTTTGATTAAAAATGTATGATTTTAGTTAAAAGTTCAATTTTTGGTTAAAAATTTCACAAATTTTGTTGAAAATTCGTTTTTCGTTTGTTGACAATGAATTTTTTTATTAAAAACGTAGCTATTTCATTTTTGCTAGAAAATTGATCTTTTTCAGTTGAAAATTTACTTATTTTGTTGAAAACTCGTACTTTTTAGTCCAAAATTGAACTATTTTGGTAGAAAATGCATATTTTTTGGTTGTAAATTCAACCTTTTTTTCAACAATTTGTCTGTATGGCTTAGAAACTGAACATTTTGGATGATATTTTTTTTCTTTATTGATTGAAAAATCTCTCTTGGTTGAAGATTCAACTCTTCCGTTGAAAATTCGGTTTTTTGTAGATTCTGTTTTTCTTGGTTGAAAATTAATTATTTCAACTGAAAATGTAATCATACAATTTTAAATTATTAAATCTTAATCAACTGAACCTCGATTCTACATTATGTGTCTGAATTTGGCAACATTCCTTCGATTTGTTTAAATTACCCAATCGGCTTTGCGAAAAAACGACAACAATGCTTTCGATATTTTCGTGACACACCTATTTTTTTAGAGAAAGATTTTGAAATTTGTAAGATAAATAAATTTCAAATCCCTTGAAATATCTTGAAATCCATTGAAAGCTTCTAAAGCTCTTAAAAATTTACCGGAATATTCTAAAAGACCACGAAATCTTTAAAATTCTCTGAAATCCCTTAAATTAACTAAAAATCATTAAAAATTTCTAAAAATATTTTTGGGTACACTAAAATATTTCCAATCCTCTTAAATCCTTTGAAGTCCCTTGAAATGTTGAAAACTTTCTGAAATTCCTTTATATCTTTTCAAATATCCTGAAATCGTATAAATTATAATTATATTATATCCTTCGAAATCTTCCAAAATTTAAGAGAATTCTTTAAAATAGCATGGAATTCTTAAAATCTGGTGAAATTTCTGAAATAGTTGAAAATCTCTTCAGTCTTTGATATCCTAGAAAATCTCTTAATTCTTGTGAAATTCTTTCATTCGAAATTTTGTATTGAAATTTTTGATATTCATCGAAATCCCATAAAAATCCTCTGACATTTTTTGAATCTCCGCAGAATAATTCACGATACTTTATATCCTTTTAAGTTATATAAAATCCTTAGAAATCCTTATAAGATTTAAAAAATTGAAAATCATATTCCAAGTTTTTTAGTTTGACCCATATACTAATTTAAAATAAAATATGGATAAATTAATGGAAAAGTTTCATAAAGAAGGTAACTGCGTAAAATGTTTAACTGTATCAATAAATTGGACGGTATTTTGTCATACTTTTTTATAGACTTTATCATTTCCACGAAAACAACGTCTTTAAAATTTATTCTTCTTTAACACGATGATGGTAGAATTATTTACACACCTAATCAATTTAACCTTGCTTCATTTACGCCTCGTGTCAAGACTCATCGAAAATATCCCTGATGGAAAATTTTGTACAAAAAAGTACAATAAACTAAAACCATTTTTACAGGAATTTACAAATAAATACAATAAATTACAACCAACATTACAGAAAAGCACAAATTTTTTCTTTTATTTCCAAAAGGAGGAATTAAAAAAATATTTATTTTAATTACAATAGGAGCATTTTATGGTGGTTTTTCAAAGGTCGTTGGATTTTTGGTTTTATTTTCAGGAATTCTGTACATTAAGTTGAGTATTGGTCGTTAAATAGGATTTTGAATTTGATTTTAATCTAATTTAAAATTATTAAATTTTAACTTAGAAGAACTGTTCCTATTTCATCATTTTAAAATGTTTTCATGTTATCTTCAGATTAGTCGAACAAACATTACCTGTTTTTTTGTACATTGGATTGTTTAATTATTCTAAAGACGCCCAGGTGATGAAATCGAGCAAATAAGGAAAGTTCGAGATCTGAGATCAACAATCCTTCTCCTTCCACCCTAGTTATTTCATAAGAATAGATGACACGTGTCATTTGGGGTTTTTAAAAGTGAGTATAAAAAGCGGGCATTTATCAAGCCACTCTTCACAATGAATTTTTGAATTCAGTTCGCTTCTTGATTTCTCTATCCGAAAAAATGAAGATTAGTGCCGCTAGTCTTCTCATCGCAATCGCTGGGTTCCTGCATGAAGCAAAATGCATGCTGGTTATTGGTAAGTGTAATATAATGTTAAAATTATTAATTTATAGAATTCCTGAAAATGAAAACAAGAATCCAACGACCAAATTTGAAAAACCACCATAAATTCTCATCAAGACACTCGCGCCTCGCGCTCGATATTTGGTTTGAAAATCATGTAAACCTCGCGCTCCACGCTCGTTTCTGTAAATATGCAAAGTTTTCATCTGCCCACTCCCGTGCAGAAATCACCCGATTTCGTACGTAATACCGATCTGGCCCCGATCGGGATTCCCGATCTGGCCCTGATCGGTAGAACTCTGTGGCCCATACTTGGGCCACACCGGGCCAGACCAATTTCCTACTGAAACGCCATCTCTATGCGTTCACAGAAATAGTGCTGGTTATTGTTTTTTGATAGTGCGGTGAAATTCGACTATTACTCGTTTATGATATCTTATCAATTTTTCAAATGTCTAAGGCGAGTACGCCACGTAAATCGCCATATATTTTCCCTATTACCAATCTAGCCCCGATTGGGCTGGCATGATCTGGCCCGGATAGGGCTAATTTCATGGCCCAGAGTCGTGCCATACCGGGTTGCCCGTTTTGCAACGCCACCTAGTGCATGTTAAGGGAAACAGAGTGGCGTTAATGACGCTAAATTTGGTATCAGAGTGGTACTTCAGAGTGTTTTGTATCAGAGTGGCTGTTCACTTTATTGACAGTTGTATTTAAGTGTAAACTTTTGATGTTTAATAACTATTAATTAAGTTTAATAAAATTATGCCAAAGTGTAAGAAGAGCACATTGCGGGTTCGGAAGCACCGTACGATAGCCGAATTGCCATATGCACGTGACGTGTCGAGTGAAAGTAAGTAAATCAGTGAAATCGAACCTCAAAATGAAAATTACAAACTTAATTACAACATAAACTTTTATTCTAAAGATATATATAAAGGTATGAAAATTAGTGTTTAAAAAAATAATAAGCACGAAAGTTATTTAAATTAAAATGTAACACATTTTAGTATTCAGTTTTTGTACACTAATTGTACCAAATTCGTAAAAGTCAGCTTATAACGCAAGAAGAGTATTAATTTGGATTGAAATATTTTAGGTTCTTAAACAGCAAATGATGCAGATGACGAAGAAGAAGAAGAAAGATTGGTGAATCCTATTTTAAACGAAAATGTAAATATTGATGAACCCGAAAATTAAATGAATCATGAGGCTCCCGTTGTTGACAACGGATTTCAAAATCCCAACGTAGATTTCGGTAAGAAAATGTAAGAAAATTTCATTGTATTTTTAGATGTAGCTCGTACCAAATTCAAGGCCACAGAGGAGGAAGTACTTTTCCACGCTTTCTTTTTCTGGTTAAAACTATAATTATTTGGTTGAAAAATTAATTATTATGTTTTTTATCATTTCGGGTTAAAAATGCAACAGCTTGATTGGAAATTTACCTTTTTTAGTTGTAAATGTAACTGCTTCATTTAAAATTCATCTTGTTGGTGAAAAAATTTAACTATTCGGTAACCAATTCATTTTGTTGTTGTTGTAGATTCATTATTTTAGTTGTCAATTTA
>CAKNYM010048599.1:0-58828 GCA_932195095.1 Andricus curvator
CATCCGGGAGATTGTAAATAATTACAGAGCCTATCCGTTACAGTTTGCAGTTCGAATCGCTTTAATATCTTTATTAGAACCGAAGATAGTATAGTCGTACATTTTTGTAATTTTAAGCAACAATTTTTATTATTTCTCAAATTTGTCAACTGCAATTTGTTCACGAAGCTTTTCCTCATATTCATGAATTTTTTCAAATTTTTCCGATTGCCCCTTGTATAAGAAAGAATGCTCTCAACTTGACTCTTCTTAAATGTGCCCAAAATTCCTTACTTTTTTTCACATTTTTCAGTCTGCAAAGCACAAAACATTTTTTACATTAACGTCTTCGAGCTCATTTACGTGGAACACTTGCAGCTTTCAAATGACTATTTCCTTATTACTCTAGCATTTTTTTTGGCTGAGCTGTTAAGCTTCAAAGGCAGATGCCTATAATTTTTGCGCCGATTCTCAGAGAATTTATTTCTCGGTTATATTCTCGGTAATATTTTCGTTCTCGTTACCTTTCTCGAAGTAATATAACCGACTCAGAACTCTAACTCACTATCACTACTACCTATTCTTAGATCATGCTACTACCGACCTCTACGATGCGGAGGTTCACCAGCGAATGAGAGGATGTGCGCTTTTACCACTCACTGTCTTTCGCGTCCCATGCCTAGCTTTAAACCAATTTTCACTAAAATTTGCTTCTCTGTGTTTCCCCGTAATAAAGTTATACTCTCCCGAGTCGAAATATAGGCCCTACTTTGACGCTATTCACCCTCTCATTTGTAGGGGCTAAGGTTTTAAAGTAGAGGCTATTCCAATGCGATTTTTGCCCCTACTTTGGCGCTCTAATGGGCACAAATTTCCAAATCTCCCACTTGGGCTTAGGTTTTGCTGCTACTTTAACGCTCCACATTCTACCTTCCTGTACAAATAAAATTATTTGACGAAAGATTAACAAAAGTAGAGCAACACGAAGACATAGGGAGATTTGAACAATATTTCATGTTATTTTGCATAATCATTCAACAACAATTCCTTATTAAGTGTTGAAAACAACATATATTATTTATTGAATGAATGAATGAAGATACAAAATAATTTTGGTTTTTTCATTCGTCAACAAATCCTAAGCTTTATGCTACTCAAAATGAAAATTGCCATTTGTTGTTAAATGAAGACGCAAAATGTTATGAACTATGTACAAAATGTCACAATGTCCTCGTTTCACTCAACTTTTGTTAATCTGTCGTCAAATAATATTCTTTTCGTGCACTTTTAAATTCCTGGTGCTGATGAATTATTAATAATTAAATTTAATTAATTAAAACCTAAAAATCTAAAAAAAAATGCTGGGTATTATTTAAGGACTGAAAAATATGTTTCAGTGTTTGTAACAAAAATTAATTGTTTAAATATTTTTTAAAAGTCGTTGAAGTTTGAACATTTAGGGACTCTACGAGGAGCTCGAAAATTTTTTGAGGTGAATTACATCCCGTGTGACTAATAAGGGTTAAGAAAATAATTATTACTACAGTAAGTATAATGATGAAGGAATATGTAGGAATATGAGGGAATATTTGGAAATATGAGACAATATTTCGAAATATATTTAAATTATGTATATTAAATTACTCACGCATAAAGGTGATAGTTGGGTGTACAATCTAAACATGAATAATACAAACAATAAAGTAGCCTCGGAATGGACTGAAACTTTGGTTGACGAAATGCATACACACGGTAAACGTAAAGTTCGAGTTTCAGACGATGAATGGAGACTGGGTTTTTGGAATGCTAGAGGAGTGAGAACTACGAGAAACTATGCATTCTAGGAAACTAGATATTTGATGTGTACCTGAGACGAAGAAAAAGGGTTGCGAAAGTAGAAACATAGAAAATGGGGTGTTGAAAGGCGGTTTTGAAATACGGTCAGGAGTAGGTAGTGAATCAAATCGTAGTCAAGGGGTCGGTTTAATTAGGAATGCAAAAGGAAGACAGCATCTCAAAGATCATGGTTTTGTATCTCCCAGATTGTTGTGGGCTAGAATGAAGGTAGGAATCAGAAGAATATTTAGCATAGCGTGCCACACCCCAGTTGACAGTGAGCCGCGAAAAGTCAAAGACGCCTTCTGGGACACTTTAAATGACACAATAAGTACTTGCGATCAAGGTGAAAGAATAATTCTGCTAGGAGATATGAACGGATGGGTCGGCGTACAACGCCAGGATACAGGTACAGAAAGGGTGCTAGGTAATTTTGGGGATCCAACAAGAAAAAATTATAACGGGGAAAAATTAGTTAGCTTATGCTTAGAAAAGGGCCTATTTATTACCAATACATGCTTTCGACATAAAATGATCCACCCGTACACCTGGTGTAAAGGAAATAACCGCAGTGTAATTGACTTCGTTATTGCGGATGAAAAACTAAGAGAAATAGTCAAAGATACAAGAGTCATGAGGGGTTCCGAATGCAATACTGATCATTACCTTTTAGTCTCTGAAAGAAACATAGGGCGGGGATGGAGAAGAAAGGGAACAAAAAAAAGGAAACAAACTCGAATAAAGATTGAAAATTTACAGAAGCCGGAAGTGCGAATAGAGTTTCTAAATAAGTTAAGCGAACGCATAGATAGGGCAACTTGGGAAGCGCTTATAAGCAATAAAGATATAGAGGGCGCGTGAACTTTGTTACGGGATATCATTCTTAAAACTGCAATTGAAGTGTGTGGTACGGCAGTGGTAGGAAGAAAGTCTGGTGATGCGTAGTGGAATTATGAAATTCAAGCAGCCCAGCAAGAAAAGAAAAAAGCCCACAACAGAACATTAAACATGACAGGTCTTAGCGATGAGGAGAGAAATAGACTCGAAAATGATTACAAAGACAAAAAGAGGAAAGGTAAACGACTAGTCAAGGAGAGTAAAGAAAAAATCAGAGCAGAAGAAGAGAACAAAATACAAAACTACTTTCAAGGAATTATGAAACTATTATATAAACAGTTGAAGGAAAGTAAAAGTACAGAGTTTGCCAGGATGAGAAACAGCAAAGGTTATATGATATAGACGAGACAGTAGACGCTTTAAAAGTCCCAGACGATTGGAGAACAGCGATTATCGTACCAATATACAAAAGAAAGGGAGATAAAAGCAACTGCAGTAATTCCAGAGGTATCGGCCTACTAAGTACCGTAAGTAAAATATACTCGAAAATACTTATTCGTACGGTAATGGAAATCACAGAAGAATAGATATGGGAAGTCCAAAGTGGATTTATGCCAGGAAGATCATGTACAGATCAGATATTTAGCCTAAGACAGATCGCAGAATAAAGCTTGAGAGTAGGAAAGAAAGTTTTCTGTGCATTTATTGACCTAGAAAAAGCATTTGACAAAGTAAATAGAAACAAACTTTGGGAAGTTCTTAAAGAATACGGAGTAAATGGAGGGCTCCTGCAAGCAATAAAGACAATATATACAGGTAGTAAAGCGAGCGTTAGGGTAAATGGGAAACTGAGTGACTGGTTCGATATTATGCAAGGCGTGAAACAAAGATGCGTTATGTCCTTGTGGCTATTTATCATATTCATGGATAAGTGTCTCAGAACTGCCCTCTTCGACGAAGAAGGTGTAGGTCTCGAAACAGTCAAGGTACGTGGGTTATCTTTCGCAGATGACAAGATTGTTATGGCAGAATCAATCGAGGACTTGCAAAGAATGTTGAATAAACTTAACACAAGCATGAAGAACATGGACCTCAAAATTAACGCGAATAAAACAAAAATCATGGTGTTTGAGGGGAAAAGTGAGAAAACAATATGCAACATTGTTCTAAATGATGAGAGATTAGAACAAGTTGACAAGTACGTATATCTAGGTAGTCTATTCAGTAGCGACGGAAAAATAGATGAGGAGTTAGATAGGCGCATAAATAAGGGTAAGCAGGTTTTCGGTAGAGCAGGGTCCATCCTAACAAATAAAAACATATCAAACAAAGCTAAAATGGCAATACATAATTCTATATTCGTACCGACTGTACTATACGGTAGCGAAACATGGACCTGTCAAGAAAAGGACAGGAGTAAAATTAACGCGATCGGCATGAAATCTCTGCGCACACTGATAGAAATGGTGACGTTGATTTAACCATACGATCGTAGGCTAAAAAATTACGAGTATATTTATAATATAATACGTGTAATTCAATCACAAAGAGTATGAAATGCAATTACTGAAATATGGCAAATACAACTTATTTATATTTGTGGTACAAAGCTGTAATATATATGTTGCTATTATAGGAAATATGTAATTCTATAAACATATACCTGAGTCAACTATCTTTAAAATGTTTACATTTAGCAATACCCTTCGTATCAATGATTTACCCGACTCGGTTTGTTTTGTTTACAACAGGCGCATCTCAATCGCGCCTGCGCGTCTGCCTTCATAAGCAACAAGAATCGGATGGCCAAAACAGACATTCTGTATGGCTGTATCTATACCAGCAATAAAATAGGGTTCATCTAATCATAAATATTGTTGTACCGCTTATTTATTTCTATCAGTGCATAATATACGGGAAAACACTGATGGACAAAGTCCGAAACGAGACAATCCTCAAAGAATGTGGTACAGGAGACACACTAGTTGACATATGAGAAAGAAATCAGTTAAGATGGTTCGGACATCTTGAAAGAATGAAAGATGAACGACTGACCAAACAAGTGTATAAAGGTAAAGTAAATGGCAGAATGCCCACAGGTAGACCGCCGAAAGAATGGTTAGAATCTGTAAATGAGACATTAATCCGAAGAGACGTAAGAAGCCATAGAAACACACGAGCTTGCATGAAACAATGCATGGACGTGAAGGAAGCTAGAGTAGTATGCCAGGACAGAAAAGTGTGGCGACAAATAGTTTGTAAACAGAGTGACAATAGAGTGAATGAGGCATGAAACAAAGACCTTGGATACTAATGGGCCCAAGTGGGGAACCATACATAACAATTTTGAGAGGCTCTTCACTTGGGATGATCGCTAGAGAGATTGATCAGCAACCTGGGTCGGAGCAGTGTTGCGGAATAAACGTGTCATTTAAATAAATAACACAAGAATTCCAGATCAATCTAAAATATCTATACCTAACACTTATATACCTATCTACCTCATACCTATATACCTACCTACTTTATACCTATATATACCCAAATACACACTACTATTTTCCAACCGAGCAAGTCACGCCTACCCCGAAAGGGAAATGGCTTAATGGTATAAAAAAAAATATATATATATATATATATATATACATATTATATATACTGTAAACTTACAGTTCAATATCACATGACATTTGAAGTGTTATTCTTTGGTCTATAAATGATCAAAATTCCTGTTTATTTATCGCAGACTTCACAGTCTTTTCCCTATTCCCCTCTTTTTTTCGTTTTTCCAATTAATTTTTTAAACTGAAAATTTAACTATTTTGTTGAAAACTCAACTCATTGATTGAAAATTAACTTTTTTGTTGAAAAGTCAACTGTTTTGTAGAAAATTCGCCATTTTGGCTTAACAAATTCAACAGTTTGGTGGAAAAGTTAACTATTTTGTTGAACACTCAACTCATTCGTTGAAAATTAACTTTTTGTTGAAAATTTGCCATTTTGGCTTAAAAATGCAACAATTTTGTAGAAAATTTAACTATATTTGGTTAAAAAGGTATATGTATTTTGTTAAAAATTCGTCTTTTTTTAGAGAAAATCAATTTTTGGTATTAAAAATACAGCTGTTTGGATAAAAAAAATCTATTTTAGTTTAGCATTCAGGTATTTTGTTGAAAATTCTTTTTTTTTGGTAAATGTTATTTATTTTAAATTAAAACTTTTTTGATGAAATATCAGCTATTACATTTTTCGTCAGAAATTCATTTATTTAGGTTGAAAATTCAACCTCTTGGTTGAAAGTTGAAATACTTTCTTAAAAATTAATTTGTTTCGTTGAAGATACATAATTTTAGTTGGAAGTTCGTATTTTTAAATTAAAAAGCCGTTTTTTAAACTGAAAATCCAACTGTTGTGTATTTTTTTCCATTCAAAAATAATTAAAAATGTAACTATTAAATTTTTGGTTAAAAGTAATCTTTTTAGTATAAAAATTCAATTATTTAGTTAAAAAATTTCAGAGACGAAACAAATATAAACTAAAAATTATTCAAATAAAATTTGGATTTACATCACATCCATTGCTCAAACTGTTTATTTGAAAATGTTTGGTATTTTTTTGAAAATTCGTCTTTTTAGTAGAAAATAAATCTTCATGCTTGAAATTTCAACTATTTGGTTAAAAATGTATGTATTTTATTGAAAAATTATCTTTTCTAGTGGAAAATTATTTTTCGTGGTTGAAAATTCAACTATTTGTTTAAAATTTGATGTATTTTGTTAAAAATGTATCTTTTTAAAATAAGCTGTTATTTAATAAATATATGCGTTATTATTCAATTTCTCAACTTGAATCACAAATTGCGTAATTTCTTATAAGGATGTGCAATTTTTAATACTTATTTATTTTATTTTAATCAAGAATTGATTTAACAAAGCAGTTAAACCTTCAACCCACGATATGAATTTTCAACAAAAATTATGAACGTTCAACTTGAATAGATAAATTTTTTATTTATAAAATTAATTTTTAACGAAAAATAAAACGAATTTTTAACTAAAAGGATGAATCTTCAAAATAAAAAATGATTTCTTAATAAAGCGATTCAACCTTCAACTAAGTCATTGAATTTTCTACCAAAAAGATGAATTCT
Organism: Andricus curvator; assembly: GCA_932195095.1. Lineage (NCBI taxonomy): Eukaryota > Metazoa > Arthropoda > Insecta > Hymenoptera > Cynipidae > Andricus > Andricus curvator. The sequence goes on from CAKNYM010048599.1 coordinate 6,804, forward strand.
AATCAATTAATTTAAGAGTATGTATTTCAACCAAAAAAGATGACTTTTGAACAAAAATGTTGAATTTGCAACGAAATAATGAAATGTAAAAATATAATCGTCAGAACGAAACAACTAAAATCAAAGAAATACAAGGCAAATAAATTATTATTAACAAGAATATTATGTCAGGGTGGTCACAAACTTCATTTTTAAAATTTCAGAACTTTTTTCGTGACCAATTTTTCATTTTTTCTGATCGTAACCTTTTTAACTAATAATAATTTATTATTCTCGACATTTATTCAAAGTGCTTCTTATTATAGAAATTCCCTGACTTTTGCAAGATTTTTTTTCAAATTTCCTGACTTTCCTTGACCAATTAATTGCCTGACTTTGAAATATTCTCGATTTTAGATACGTGATTTTTCATCGGGATAAAATGAAAAATCTATTCCTAAAAACTTGTGTTTTTCTAGGGGAGACCGGGGCGAGATGAGCATACGGGGTCAAATGAGACACTGAATTTTCTCTCAAAATATGTGGTTTTCATTACTGTTTTTTTCAGGTATAACCAAAATAATGATATTGAATATCACGAAATAGAAGAATAGACTGAATAAATTAAATAAATTAAAAATAAAAACGATTAAAATTTCAACACCTGAATCCTGTTATTCTGTCGTATTTTAAAACAGAAAGAAAATTGTGAATATAACAGATAATATTTTCAACCTAAGGTTTTTCGTAAAGTTCATTTATCGAAATTTAATGATGTCATGTATTTATACACATTTATTTAATAAAAACCTGTAATATTTAAGTTTTGATCAAAATTGTGATTTGGGGCGGAATGAGCTAGGTTTATGGGGCGAGATGTGACACGCATGTCCTGCTTGTCACTGAGCGCTTTTAACCTTTTCATGGAGTCGGCCGAAAAGTTTCTTTCAAGTGCAGAGTTGAAAAATAGAAAATTGTTGCAATGGTGAGAACCTATAGAAGAAAAACTAACAGACAGTCATGGTCAGAAGAGTCTATGGCTGCGACTGTAAAATCTGTGATGCAAAAGAATTTGAGTGTTAGAGCAGCTGCAATTGCTCACGGAATTCCAAGAGCAGCTTTAGCTCGTAAAGTTGAAAAATGTTTGCAAAAAGATGTTTCGGTGGAAATTTCTTGCAAAAAAGCTGAGTGATAGAAGTATGTGTATATATAATTGATGAAATGAGGTCTATCTATTATATCATAAGTCTTTGTTATTATACGATGTTAAGGTTAATTTCGTTAATACATTTTAGATGTTTTTGTAATTGATTTTTCAGCATTATTATTTTGTGTTGAAAAATTTAATCAAAATTCTTGTGTTCAAAACTAAAAAAAAAGTTTAAATCTTTAGGACTGTGATTAGACTGTTAGAGGTTAAAAATGATACGAGGTTACAATTCCTATTTTGTGTCAAAATACAAAAAAGAATGGTATTAAACTGATCATTAATTGCATTTATACTTTCAAATATTTACAAACTTGTTCCCCTGAGTATTAAGACTAAGTGATACCTACGAAATCACAAAAAAATAAACTTCTATTAACAGAAAATAATTAATAGTTAGCGTGTCTCATCTCGCCCCAATATGTGTCTCGTCTCGCCCAGAGCTGGGGCGAGATGAGACATATGCACAGTTTATAATTTACATATTTTTAAAGCAATTAATATTTTTAAAACACTTCGTCCTTCATAAAATTGTTATCTGAAGGTTCAAATAATGTGAAGAACTACTTAGATTTTAAAAAACTACTATAGATTGCAAACATTTCACTGAAAATTATTACTATGCTCATCTCGCCCCGGTCTCCCCTACTTGCAAACAAAACAACGAATTAGAAATCAAATTAACAGTGGCGGAATTATGAATTTTTATATACATTAACCTACCAAAGACAGTTCAGACGAGAACAAGTATAAAAACCTACTTTTCTTTTTTAAGAGAATAAAAAGTCACGGAACATGAGCAAGCATCAAAGACTTTTCCCGGTTTTCAAGGATGTCAAAGAGGCTAGACACCCTGGTATTATTCAAGGGTACTGCGCATCGTCAATACGATCCTTCCAGCCCCTGGTCACTACATAGCCTAGGCCCTAGATAGCCAAACTTGAAGTATCATATTCTGATCCTGCCCTGAGACACCGCTAGACGACGTTGCGGTTTTTCCTCCCTACGTCCTTTGTTTTAATTTTTGAATTTGACAGTTATGTCGGTAGTTTCAGCAAATTCATTTGATAGAAAAATTAACCATGAAACCCCGACAGATTCCAAGTGACAAACTGAAGTGTGACATATTAGATTGTCCATCAACGCGTCGAGAAAAAGCTCATCATTTTCCTATAGATGGGCAAATGTTGAAACAAGTTTAAAATAAATACCACACCAAACTTTAAAATATTCGCTTGTCATTTTACTGCCAGTGCTTTATAAACACACAATTTTATTTAAAAACCAAGAGAAAAATAATTAGAAATTCATAAATAATTATTCTAATAATTATTTATGTATTTTTATTTGTTATTTCTTGGTTTCTTATAATTTGATTTACTTTTTAAGTTGATTTTAAAAATACAATTATGTGAGAAGTTGTAGGCCCCTCTGTGACGTACACTGCACCGTAGATACGAAATATCTGTTGGGGTGCTTGGGGACGACTGACTTTTCAACATAAACTGTTAACAGTAACTAGAGTCCTAATTATTTTATTGCAGTATGTTTACATTTATTTTCAATTAATGTAATTGAAAAGAGAAGTTCACAAAGTGTTTCTTTGTTGTACATTATTGAATATTTTAATATCACCGTTTTTACATTGTACTTGAAATATACACAAATGTTGGCTGATGTTTTTTTTTTGCAGTACAACAATCTTTTAACATTATGCACAACGTAGAAAGGTAAGTTATAGAATTGAAATATAGTTATGAAATCTCAATCCTATTCAGTATCAATAAATTCTAATACCTTTAATTATATATTGTATGTAATAAATATAGTATTTAAGAGTAAAGTTAAGCCTACTACGTTGATATGTTTAAGTTCAAGACTTTAGGGTGCATCTTACGGTAGGAATATTATAAAAAAAGGGAAAGTTTTATAGGTGAGAGAGTGTAACAAAAATGTTGAAAGTTTGCAGACGTCAGTTTGCAAGAAGTTTTCGTTGCGATTAGTGCCATTCGAAAAATTCAGTTGTAAATACTTTTAATGTGCAGAAACAAAATTTAAAAACAGTGTGAGAATCTTTAATTTAAAATATTGTACGACACTAGCGCCATTGAGGCCCCGTGTGCTGGAACGCTAAATCACTGTACAGTGTACACTGCCGAGTCAGTCTTTGACGAGCCGCCGTACCGAAACAATGTATTTCAAATGATCGAATAAACTACATTTTATATTGAACTCGTCTTACAAACTTCAGAAGTGGGATTACACATCCAAATCGCCCATAGTGAATCGCGAGAACATTTGATTTTTCTTTTTATCGCGAAACCTGGCAAGTGACGCTGACTTTGCCACACGCGTCGGTTTTGGACGCGTCGGTTTCAAACGCGCTTACGTTTTCCACGCTTTTGAACCTTCCAGAGACTTCGATTTTCTCTCTGAACTTCTTTCGTGGATACGCGAGTGCGTAAGTGTAAATTTTGTGTCAATTTCCGGATCGAAATCGCATCTTTCTAAAAATTCAAGTGACGCTGAATTTGACGAGCGTCGGTTTTGAACACGCTTATGCTTTCTACGCTGTTGAACCTTCCGAACATTACAGCGACTACACTACAGAGACTTCAGCTTTACCTCTGAAGTTATTTACTGAATACGCGAGTGCGTGAGTGTACATTTCCGGATCGAAATCAGTATATTTCTGGAAATTCTAACGTGAAGGTCGCTTAAATTTCGACGTATTCTGTCATGCATAATGGCGGACTTCCTAACCGATGACGTGGTTCACCAAAGAGAACGCGGCGTTGCGCTGTGAACGTCGCGACAGTGCAATCGCGTGAAGTGAATCGGAATCTTAGTAAGGATCCGCTTTCGGTTTACAGTGTTCATTTTTTGTGTTTAGTGACATATCATGGATCCTACCAAATTCAAGGTAGCAACACTTAAGGATGTGTGTACTATTCGTGGAATAGCGACGTACAGAACCAGAATCGACATTCTTCTACGCCTTCAGGAAGCAGATCCAACGGATAAATGGTTGGAGGAAGCCCGTACGATTCAGCCAAATGAACAACTCGACTATTTCGATAAATGGCACAGCAGGTCAGCCATCCCCAACAACTCAGAGACAAAATCAGCAACCGCAGAGATATGACGAACGGGAAGTTGAGTTTCTACGACGGGAACGCGACTTGATGCGGCGAGAACTTGAGCTTGCAAGACATGAGCTTGAACTTGCGCGCAACTCTCCCGCCAGCAATGTAGTTCAACAGCCACCACGTAATATAAACATAAAGACGTTGAAGGACCTCCTGAGTGACTTCGAGGGCACTGAAACGGACTTGAGAAAATGGAAGGAGCAATTCCAGCTGATCTGCACCACTTACGAATTGGATGACTCTTCTGGACGGCTTCTAATAGGTCCAAAACTGAAGGGAAAGGCTTTGAAATGGTTTCACTCGAAACCAGAGTTCATTGGCATGACTGTGGAGAATCTTTTAGACGAACTCAAAAGAATGTTCGATCATCGACAAAGTAAAATTACTCTTCGGAAGAAATTTGAAAACAGGTCATGGAAAGCTTCAGAGACACTTAGTGATTACTTTCACGAGAAAATAATTCTTGCGAATGCTGTGCCTATTGAAGACGAAGAGGACGTAGTTGAATACCTCATCGAAGGAATGCCAGAAGCTTCACTTCGCAGACAAGCTAGGATTCAAAGATTTAGAGATAAAGAGAGTATTTTGGAAGCTTTCGAGAAAATATCTTTGAAAGACGAGACAAAAGTTACTCAGGAGAGTAATAGAAGTACTTCTTTAAAAGGTTCCAATTCTACGACTGGGATGAATGCTCAGAAAACGACGAAGAGTACTCAAGCTTTGCGTTGCTACAATTGCAGCAGATTTGGCCACGTCTCCAACGAATGTGAAATGCCAAAAAGACATGCGGGGGCCTGTTTTAAATGTTTCGAATTAGGCCACCAGTCAAAGGAATGTCCAAAAAGAAATAAGCAACAACAGAAAGGAAACCAAGTCAGCAACGTGTCGGAGAGTCCACTCGACGAGAAGCAGATTAACATGGTATCCAGTTTCTTACTTCCACCAAGCCAACCAACAAGGAGTGTTCAGGAAAACGAAATGCGAAATGGCCTAATTTATAGAAAGCGTGATAATGACATCCTATTTTATGTACCCGAAAATATGGTCAGCCATGTAATTAGGAAATATCACGTCGAAATGGGTCATTTTGGGTCAGAAAAAACTTCCGAGGCGATTCTAAGGAATTACTGGTTTCCGCAAATGACTGATAAGGTAAAAAATCACATAGCAAACTGTTTGAAATTCGTAGCTTTTTCTCCCTCTACGGGAAAGCGAGAAGGTTATCTCAATTCGATACCAAAGGGTGATACCCTTTTTTTAACTTGCCATATCGATCATTTTGGGCTGATCGATAGACGAATTGCGACGAAGCAACACGTTTTACTGGTTGTAGACGGGTTTACCAAGTTTGTTAAACTTTACTCCGTTAAGACTACGGAAACTAAGGAAGCGATAAACTGTCTCAACGAATATTTCAGGAACTATAGCAGGCCGAAACCCATAGTTTCGAATCGTGGCACTTGCTTCACGTTACAAGAATTTAAGACTTTTATAGACGAGAATAACATTTACCATGTACTAATTGCGACTGCTTCACCAAAGGCCAACGGGCAGGTGGAGAGGGTGAACAGAGTACTAGGCCCTATGTTAGCGAAAATTTCCGATTCCTTTTCAGGTAACCACTGGTATAAAATGCTCGCTGATGCTGAGTTTGCTCTGAATAACGCTGTTCATAACACAACCGGTGTTACCCCTAGCAAGTTGCTATTCGGAGTCAACCAGCGAGGTAAAATAATTGATCCAGAAGCGGAATATTTAGAGCAAATTACGCACAGCAAAGGTTTCCGCGATCTTGAAAAGATAAGGTCCGAAGCGAGCGAGAAAATTGTGAAAGCGCAGAATTACAACAGAAAGTATTTTGACAAAAAACGAAAGGATCCTCACCAATATGAAATTGGGGACTTTGTGATGGTAAAAAATTTTGATAGTACAGTTGGAGTTTCGAAAAAGCTTATACCACAATATAAAGGTCCGTATGAGGTATCAAAAAAATTGCGTAACGATAGGTATATCTTAAAGGACGTCGAAAACTTTCAAATAACGCAAAAGCCATATGTAGGAACGTGGGAAGCTTGCAGTATGAAGCCTTGGTGCTCAGAATTTGTTGCGGTAATATGTGAGACTTACCTCGAATATTTTTCGCCAAATATGACACCGAGTTAACGACCAAAATGTGTGTAATAGTTCGGGTCGAACTTTAAGTCAGAATGGACGAGTTGTGAGAATCTTTATTTTAAAATATTGTACGACACTAGCGCCATTGAGGCCCCGTGTGCTGGAACGCGAATCACTGTACAGTGTACACTGCCGAGTCAGTCTTTGACGAGCCGCCGTACCGAAACAATGTATTTCAAATGATCGAATAAACTACATTTTATATTGAACTCGTCTTACAACAGTGAACTACATTATTTATGTATTCGTTTATTCTAAACATTCTCCTTACCATTTTCTTCCAGGAATACAGAAATAAATTCAATGAACTGTGAAAACCTGGAACTGCATTGTGACTGCTCGCTCATAGTGGGCGATTTGTAATTAAGTAAATTTTAATAATAGCTTTTTCAACATACAGACTATAGAGAGTGAGAAGGTGAAAGGAGTTAACTATTTTCGGAGAAAATTCTTATAAATTCAAATACACATCGTCTTGTAAGAATTTGTTCGAAATCGTATTTTTTATCTTAGCAACACCTTGAAGATACATTATCATATCCATTAAAAATAAAATAATTCTTTGATCAAAACATTTTTATGATATTAGAGAAAGGCATATATTTCAATATCTTCATGGTTCGATAACAACACATGTACATTTTATTCTTTATCACTACCTAAAAGCGAAAAATCGTCTGTCAGACTGTTTTCTCATTGAAAATTGATTTTCTCGGAAATGAATAACTTTTTTCGATAAAAATTTGTTCCCCATATTCATCGACTCAACATCTCGGGGACGTGTCACAAAAAAAATCTAATTCCTCTCACGATTTTATGTCACTTTTCAGAATCCCTGAAATTCTAATCTTAAAACTTAAACTTAATTTTCTCGGAAATAAATGATTTTTTTTTTATCAAAATTTTACCCCTGTATTCAGTAGCTCGACATCTCGAGGACGGATCATCAGTTTATTTTTTGAATAAGTATTTCATTTCTTATCACTGTCTCAATTCGACTCGGAGAGGGTACACAATAGTGTCAACCCAACATGATCAAAGTCGGACGCTATTTCCTCATAAAAGGAAGCTGCTTTTTAGTAAAACGGTGTTTGCACCGATTAATATTTGCCAATACGTTAGCTCAGAAGAAGTTTTTTGTCTTTAATTGCCATTCTGATTTTACACAAAGTGTTTGCGCTCCCTGGCACATTTGCCAGTTTGGCACTTACTTCCTTCTACCTTTCCTACTTCGACCCTAAGAATTCAAAAAGCAATTTATAAACAATTTTTTTTTAATTTTCCATCCCCATTAATTTAAAAAAAGCAATTTCTTCTATTTCCTATTTACCGTACATCGAAATGATGATCATGATCATGAAATGCGGACCAAGTCTGATAATATTTTAGATCAACATCGAAAGAAACAATTTTTCACTTTTCATTTTTGCTTTTGCTTTGCGCCGGAAATCTGCGCATTATGGGACATTCGGCGATGAACTAAGAAGAATTAATAACTAAACATATTTTATGCAAGCTTCAATGTAACTTATCTTTGTCATACCACACTGAGAGACTTTTTGTTAGAATAAATCATAAAAATGAATGAGAATTTAGTATAATATCGTTCCAAAATAGGGAAAACAGGGTTTGCGTATCAAAAATTAATATAGTGGTTTTTAGCCGGCAGAATTAATATTTTTGTTTGGACAAATGGAAAGAATGTTGCATTAACTCTTATAAAACTTGCGAGAATTTAAAATTCACTATATCAAAGTTGGCAAGCGAAATTAAAACGATAGTAATACAATTTATTCGAAAGAGTGAAAACATCTTTTGAAGTTGCCATACAAAGCATATGAGAATCTCAAACGACTATATGAAAAATAACTCCCTCCACCAAAAGATTCAACCTTCAGAAGGAGGACCTAAATACACAAACTAAATACAATTATATACGGAAACACGCGTACAATTATAATTTGTATTATTATATACTTAATTTATTCACTACCTACATAATCGCATGCTTAGTCGCTATGAAAAATCGGAATCGCTGCGGCGATATTCGAACCTAACTTACCCGAAGCAATAACGCATTTTATTCCTAACAACTAAACCCCACGGCTAACTTATATTATGGAATATTTGGCAAAAATCTCGGCAAAGCTGCGTCGCCTGACAATTCAGGGCAGTATGAAAAATATCTGGGCCCTGTTTCACGAGTGATTTGTTGCTTCAAAAATTTGGTTAATAGATAGGTTAAACATTTTATCACTTTCAATGATTGAATTGATTTTTTATAGAATACATTTTTTTTAAAGGAACTGATAATATTCTTGTATGAATAACATTATCCAATCTGATATCTCAGTAACTCATTATAATAAACCTGAGTGTATTTAGATGTAATATTTTATAAATTGCACTCATTTAATTAAATCTTATTATCTTAGTGTATAAATTTCGAGAGAAAAAATTCCTCATGTTTTGAATCCCATAGTAAATGAATGAATTGAAAATAGAAAGAGTTAACTTTGATTTAAAATGTTGTGAAACATAACCTTTCGGTATTCATGTGATAAAAGCGCCTGTTTCACTACTACCAAGCATCTTTTGACAGAACTAAGGAGTCAGATATAAATAATGTGTACAATATTATATATTAATTTAAAAAATTATATATTTTCTGCTAGTTAAAAGATTGTAGTAATAAAACATTGTTGAATATTTAAAAAAGAAGTTTGTGATTTTGAAAATTAACGCATTAAATGCTCTTTTTCCAATTTTTGAAAATCTGGACAGGGATTGGAGTAGAGAATAGAAATAAAATAAAGGTATACTTAATTTTCTCGTTCAGCGAATTTTTTGTTTCAAGTAATTTCTTAAAAATAATAATAATGGGATTTTACAATATTTACATGCATTAATCTAATTTCTAATTGAACCGAATTTGATTTGGACCGACCACGGCCGGTGTTCCATGCGTTCCATATTCGGATCTGCTCAATCGGGCTCGATCGGTAAACGGCGGAAACACTCGAGGAGCATTCTCAAACGAAACTATATGAAAAATCAACAATAAGGATTTCATAGTTTGCTATGCGTCTTAGGTTTCTGTCAACTTCATATAGACAATATCAATTTCTAAAATACGTTTTCGAGATTATGATATTCACTATTTTTCTTATTCAAATTATTTTTCGAAAACTCAGTAAAAAGAACATCACTTTTTCATAGTGTAATTCTTGAAATGGAGATTCATAATATTTCGTATTTAGAATACTACTTTGTCGTCTTCGTGTTTTAAATACTCGTATGATAATATTAAACTTCGGTAGCGTAATACGAATAAGTGTAATAAAACCTCGGTTTTCCCTATTTTGGTACGATTTTATACCAAATTCTAATTCATTTTTTTAATTTATTCTAACAAAAGGTCTCTCAGTGCAGCGAGTATAATTATGTTATTAGGTTCATGAAATATGAAAGAACAAGTTCGTAACTTTGGTCTAATAAACTATAATAGTAGTCCAGCATGTATTGTATATCATCAGTCCACCCAACTTATATATTAGGAGTAAGCGCAAAATTCAAAAAGGCTACGGTAGATCATTGCCCAATTTTGGCACCTGCATATGTCAAAAAGTGAAACAGAAACATGTGTTATATATGTATATATATATATATTATTATTATTATAATACCATTGCATAATGTTGATATATTGTAAGACTTTCAAAAGTATCAGCCAAACAAAACTGTGATATTAAAATCTTCAATAATGTACAATAAAGAAACACTTTGCGAACTTCTCTTTTCCATTACATTTATTGAAAATAAATGTAAACATACTGCAATAAAATAATTAGGACTCTAGTTACTATTAACATTTTATTTTGAAAAGTCAGTCGCCCCCAAGCACCCCAACAGATATTTCGTATCTACCGCAACTGGAACGTGTACGTCATCCGCTTCTGCTCCTTCTGTCCTAGAAGGTAAGCAAGAACAGAAAATTTACGCGAGATAACATCGTGCAACACTGTTCCTTGAAGTCAGGTCTCTAGCCGCGGATGACCTTACGCGGCAGACGGGACAGTTGAAGATGATGGTTTCACCTCTGGATAATTTTTTAGAGCTACAAATCTTTGTAGAATGTTATGAGGAACAGTGTTGACGGATCAGATGAAGTGATTCCAGAAGAGCAGCCTTTTGCATCCGGTTCGCGATGCAATGAGCCTGACGCTGGCAAGCCGAAATCTTGTTGAGTTGGCTAATAAATGAAGCTTTCATACCTCCAAGAGTGATATTACCATCGGCTGGTGCCGAGAATTCAATCACGTAAGTGATCTTGGTCTTCAGATATTGGAGGACAATATCAGGCTTCGTAGCACTGATACGTTGAGTGGTGGAGAATGAGAAATTCCAGTAGATCTTACATTGATCATTCTCCACAACGGACTCGAGTTCCCCCTGGGCGTATGGCAAGACGGACAATAGATCAACGCCATAGAAGTGCCTAAGATGGTAATATAACACTTTTAGAGCCGCATTGTGTCTCTCTATGTCTCTCTACGTATAATGCCGCAGAATTTACCATGAAGGGGCTTGTCAGCGTATTCTCTTAGTAGAAGCGTATGTTCTGCTTCCTGTACACGACTTTTGATGTGTAGTGTCGCTGGAATCAAATAAGAGGCCAAGCTCCTCTGCGGCCCTATCTGCGGCACGGTATAGAAACGCCGCAGCATACACGGAGAAAAATGGATGGTCAAAGTTAGACGATCAAAATTTAGAGAGCCAGTCCATTCTTCTAGATGGTCTAAAGAGCCTTTCAGAATTTTTTCGACATAGTCAGAGAGACTCTTATTTTATGGCCAGTCTGAGTGTTGTAAGAAGGTAAGACTCACTTTCAGGGATAATGAAAGTATCCTTTTGGCATGGTCAATACGATCATCTTGTTTTCACTCATTTCGACCATCCACGGAAGAGCAAATGACCCATCGCGAAGGGCCAACCTGATTAGTTACCGTTGGCGTGTTTATTTAAAATGAATAAATGTGTATGTATATGTAATGTTCACAACAAATAATAAGTTTAAAGTGCATACAAATATTAGGAATTATTGTAAATTCATATTTAAGGTGAAAAATATATTCCTTTCTTTAAAAATTAAAATCTATCATTTATTTTTAAGGAAAAAATGTAATGAATCATTTAAATTTTACTTTACAAGTCCTTCTTGTGAGCAAAGTATTATTTTTAATAACTTTACTCTTATTACTTGCTGTTTAAAATTGCTTTTCACATTTAATCATTTCAAATAAGCGCGCCAACCCCAACCAATCCAGTTGTCGACGCGATGGATGCAGTGTGAATGGATACGAGAGTTGGGAGCACCATGGTTCAGAGCAATTTCGGAGTGAGTGAATGTCATTTTAAGCCGTTTAGCGTCAAATTTGCTGTTTATTGAACTTAAACATATTTTTAACAAGTTTAAACTGCTTTTTGATATTTCGAATATGCGTGGAGAGTGAAGTGCATAAGAGAGAATATGATTGAAAGTGAATTAAGTTTATTCTTTTGAATTTTCAAAGTCAAATTTGATGCTTCCAAGGGATTTAGGATAAAGGCGTAACTAGACTTTCAGGTTTCAATTTGTTGTCACCGTGTCGTTTCAAACTGAAAAAGTGCAAAAAATTTCAGCATGCAGAAAGTAACTATATTGGTTTCTGAATTCACTTCAATGTTTGAAATCTTACAATTGAGTGTGATACCGTGCCGTGTCCTTAGCCTTTCGTGCTCCAAAAAATATATTGTGAATGTGCACTGTTTTTGCATATCAAATGATGTCTCATACACCTCACTCTCCACAAAGAATAAAAAATGCTTTCAGAATTCATGTATTTCATATAAATTTTCAGGTTTTATAGGTTCCACTTAATATTATAATTTCCAGTCTCTTATAAGAGAGAGACTGGAATAAGTAGGAAAAGGACAACAAAGATAGATAACGTAGGATAATCAAATCGACCTCTTAAGATGGCCAGGTCGACTGTACGAGGAGATCAAGTCGACTATCTGATATGGCCAAATCGACCTTCTATGATGAGCGGTTCGAACCTTTAAAATGATCAGTTCCGCCATCTCTCATGATCGGTTCGACTTTCTATGACGCTTGAGTCGACCGTCCTAGATGGCCAAGCCGACACTGTGAGATGATCGATTTGAACCTCTTGTTTTAAACTTCTAGAGATAATCGCTTAAGCCATCTTCAAGGGCTGTCCTATAGTTGACCCTGCAATATATTCTGTCTGCACATCTGCATGGCTAAAATGACCTTCCATTTTTCTCCGTGTAGATGACTTCATGTTGATGTACGAGTCGCATAAGAGAATCTGTGCTATTTGGAACTGAGCAGGCTGTAGCCAGAACAGGTACGGAAGATCTAGGATGATGACTTCGATCGATTGTCATCATCTTGCGTGTGCTTCTGACACGTTGCTTCAACTCATCGACGTTCCATTTCACTGCACCAAGCATGTAGAGCAGTATAGGAACGGCCAGCATATTGGTCGCCTGGATCTTATTCTTTCCAGATAATTCAGAAGCCCAAATTTTTCTGAGAATTTGGCGATACCTTTTTCCAAGGGCCGTTTTTAACACACGCACATCTTGGGTTTCCGCTTGCGGTATTCCAAGATATCTATATGTTTCTCCAATACCAAGATGTTGAATGGTATTTCCGCCTATGAGTTGAACATCCTGAACGTGACGCGATGCTGTAGTTTCTAGTCTTCGTTGGTGTAGGTGGATGCAGGCACACTTGTCCAGTCCGAAGCTCGTGCCAATCGCTTTAGAGTACATATTTACCGCCTCCACAAGGATGTTAAGGTCCTCTTTCGAGGAAGCAAAGAGTTTAAGGTCGTCCATGTATAAAAGGTGGTTGACCTTATATTCTCTTTTGTTCGGCGGGCCACATAGGTATCCAGAGCTTTTGCCTCGGAGCACAATAGATAGAGGCAAGAGGGAGATGCTAATTGTTTCTTTGAAGAAAAATTGTTAAGCTACCAAGCACGAAATACATATTATCATTCGAGAAGGATAATTATATTCTGAAATATCATAAATAGTCAACGGGAATAAATTTAACTCGATTAAAAAAATTCGTACAAGTAGAACTGTTTTTCACAGATACGTCCGATCTATTTCCGAAGTTCTTTCCAGGATATTTTTCAGTTCTACTTTATTTGTTCAGAAATCGCACAATTCTGCAGTTAATCCAACTTTATGAAGTAACCCTTGACGATAAGTCTACAACTGTTTCAACCTTTTTTGTGCACTATAAAATTGTGAACATTTTTTAACATTACCATTTTCGACCTAAAATCAACCGTTCTCGAGTTATTTAAAAAAACATGTTATTGTTCAACACTTTCCATAATGGCGGCCGTTGCCGTACACATATGGTTGGGGATTTTTTACAGTATCTTTATAAAGCCATCCCGACGTATCTGTGAAGAAAAAATTCTACTTATCCGAATTTTTTTTTCAAATCCTTCAGTGACTGGACTAAAAGGGTGGCGGCTGGACCGGGAAACCAGGAGATGATCGGAATTTTTTGAGAGCGGGAAATCACAGTGAATTTATTTCTTGACCGGTATTTTCACAAGTTTTTCAAAGAAAAATCTATCCAATCACTTGAAATATCACAAATTTCATGTCACAAGATATATACATACATACATAGATTAGCAGTTCGAACTCGAAAGTTCATTGCCTCACTACCCGATTCGGGTAGTGTTTCTAGGTGGATATTTACTACCAATGTGGGCCCACCAGACCCACGACGGGCCAACAGCACGCAGAATTTCCTGAACGGTCACCCATCCAAGTACTAACCGCGCCCAACAATGCTTAACTTCAGTGATCTTACGAGAACTGGTGTTTTCAGCGTGGTATATATAGATATATAATGCAATTTAAAATAAGTTTCATTTCATCTTTTTTTTAAATGCTAAGTTGAGTTGTTAACTTTTTCGATTATGAAATCATTCATTCATTCAATTCAAAAATCTTTTACGATCAAAATTTTCCATTTTACATCTTCATTTTTAAGGGTGCATTTTCAATTAAAAGAATGTTGAAATGTAGTTTTGAAGACTTACACAATACAAGATTAATATCTTTTGAAACTGAAATTTCTGGACAAAAAATGTTTTAAGTTGATCAACTGTAAATATAAATTAAATAATGATTTTAAAAATTAAACTTTAGTTCTTGTATTCGCAATTGAACAATAATTGATTGATTTTATAGGGGGATTCTGAATCTGATAAAATTAAACAATTTACAGATTTTGACGTTAAAAATTGAACTGTTTCAATTCGAAAGCCTTAGTAGTTAATCAAATGTAAACTTTCGATTGAAGTTTTATGAACTATCTGTTGTTTCAGTCTAAAATATACCATTTTTAACGAGTTAAATTTGACTGTTTATTTTAAGTGAACAATTATAAATGAAATATTCAAAACTAAACAATTTGAAACTGAATTGTTTGAAACAGAAAGCCTTGAATCGTTAAAATTTCGGAGAGGTAAACGTTACAATGTTAATTTTAATTGTTCTAATTAAGAAAATTTTATTTGCAACTGAAAATGTTGAATATTGATGTGTAAATAACAAATAAAAATGTATTCGTTTAGAAAAAATGCGAGTAAGTTGAGGAGATATTTAGAAGTTTTTAAATAAAATTTTTAAGCTTTTAAGGATTTTGAAAGGTTTTAAGATAATACAAATATTTTTCTGTGACATTTTTACTGGTTTCTTGAAAAATGTCGGGTCTTAAGATTCCTGGGAAAGTTTCAAATGATTTTTATTTTGAAAAATTAATTTTAATAGAATATTTAAGAATATTTCAAAACGAACGCAAATTTTGATGAATAAATAAAAATTGAACAGTCATAAATTTTGAAAAAATTGATTTTTTAGTAAAAAAATATAGTTTTAAGAGAATGTTTTAAAAGATTTCAAAAAAGTTTTGATGTATAAATAACAATTGAATAATTATTCATTTACAACGATTTAAAATGAAAATAATTTAACTTCTAATTTAGAAAGTGTTCCATTTAAAAAAATTGTAATTTTTCCATTTTTAATGTTTCTAACTTAAAATTGCGTAAAATGATATAATTTTGAAAATGTATAAATTTGTTGATTCATTCTTCAATTTAGAGCATCGAAAATAATAGAGTACATATAATTAATACAAATTTTGATTCCTTAAAACGATTACTTCAGACAAATAGTTTTTAAGAACAAGAAAAAATCTGCCTCAGCCCGGATTTGAACCGGGAATATGAATATCGCAAAGAATGGAAATAGACGCCTAACTTTTGCTGTTTAAAAATAATCTTTTTATAGTTTATGCTTGACTTCGAAAATTTCATGAATATTTTATACTTGTTGAATAATGATTATACCATGACATGCAAGAAGCAACTTGTAAATATAAAAACATGGTTTTTATTTAAAGATTTGTTAATTATTTTAATAAGATTCGTGATTAATATATTTATATAATTTATAATAAACATTCAAAGCAAATAAATAACTTTAAAATTATCAATACTCCCCCCCCCCCTTGAGAGTGGATGGGAAGGGGAATTATTGCATCAATTGTTATTCATACATCAAAATTTGTTTTGAAATCTTTCAAAACTTTGCGTCGGTTTTGAAATATTCTTAAATATTCTGTTAAAATTAATTTTTCAAAGTAAAAATCATTCGAAACTTTCCCAGGAATCTTAAGACAATATTTGTATTATCTTAAAACCTTTCAAAATCCTTAAAAGCTCACAAATTTTATTTAAAAACTTCTAAATATCTCCTCAACTTACTCGAATTTTTTCTAAACGAATACATTTTTATTTGTTATTTACATATCAATATTCAAAATTTTCACTTGCAAATCAAATTTTTTTAATTAGAACAATTAAAATTAACATTGTAACGTTTAGCTCTCCGAAATTTTAACGATTCAAGGCTTTCTGTTTCAAACAATTCAGTTTCAAATTGTTTAGTTTTGAATATTTCATTTATACACGGAAAAAAGTAGATAGTTAGATTCACTTTGATGTATTGTTAACTTGAAGTTTACTTGTTCGCATTGCACAAGAAACAATTCAAATAGTTTTTGATACTGAATGAGATAGTGATCTCAAAATATACAAAGTCTAAAGTCAGCATTACTACTTCAAATTGTAAACAGAAAGATTACTAGAACAAGTAGCTTCAATAACTATTTGAAATAGTACAGTTGAACATGTAAACTGTATGAATAACTAATTTTCATAGTAAGCAAAGAATTGTGAGTTTGACTTTTGCAAGTGAGTTCGATCTGCTTTTTCGCATTGCAATAAGCACTGCGCGAGATTGTTAGCCTTACTATTTGAAATTGTAAGTGAGTTCAGTGGCACAACTAGAAACGCGTAGACCCCCTCCGCAACATTTTTTAGGCGGTCCGTTTCAAATTAAAAAAGAAGGACGACTTATAACTTGCTTATCAGTAAAACAACAGATTTTCGCTTTTTAATCTATAAGACAGACCGCGCACTGACATTTTACAAAATTAAATAAATTATCGGAAACTATTTTATAATGTTTTCTCTTTTATCATAATATCAGTTGAGATAATTATTATAAATGAACATAGTGAATAACTCTACTTTATACTTCAATACTGTTTTTTTGTTTTGTACCAAATTTTCAGAATTTAAAAATATTCTGAAGAATTATATATGAAAAGAATACTTTTTTTACATTATTTCTACTATGGAATTTTCTGCTTATGATATTTTTAATTTCTTATAACACTAAAATTGATTAGGATCGTACTTGATTAAGCCACCTAAGTTCGAATATTATATTATTTGGAAGAATTTTTTGTTAGTAGAATAATACATTGTTTTCGACATATCATTTTTTGAACCAATAATGAAAAAATAATTTGTAATCAAATTTGAGTTCAAATTAATTTCCAATTTTAACGTAGTAATAATTTTTTCAACCTTTTCACATTGATATTTGTAAAAATTACTACCATTTCATGAAAAAAAAAATATATTTTCCAATTTTTTTTCAGATTTTCAACAACAATAAAATCTACCATACTACTATGATATCGCGATCTTTGATATCACATGGATCACAGCATAAAAGTAGCTCAAAAAAGGGGAAATAGGGTGGTTTTCGCACGAAAAAGGGGAAAATAGGGGAAAGATTAAACATTTATTTTCATATGTCGAAAAGAACAAACAACCTTTTCGTAAGAAATGTTACATTTTTAAATAACTTTTAATGATTTTTCAATGATTTCTGCCATTAAAGATTTATTTTTAAAAAATGGATATACTTAGATCGTTGGAAACCCATCCAGAGTGAAATAAAAAAGTCCGGGAAAAAATAAAATTAGTTAAATACACAATTTTGATATGTTTGACATCGTTCTCATAAATATTTCTTTCCAAGATTTGTCATTTCATCCTTACTATAATTAATACTTTCAATCTAAATTTAAAACAATTGAAATCAGTTAATATCTTCTGTTCTCTTTCTTAAATGTACAATTTAACAATTTTTTTTGATTAAAAAAAAAATTTGCCTAATTGAAAACTTTTGGAAAATATACAAAAACATGTTTTTTGGATTGATTCGAACCTGAAATTGAGTCACCTTGAACCAAAGAAACATGTTATTATTTTTTATCCATGGGAAACATTTTTTTCGTGGTGTTTATAACGTTCGAAAATCGCAAAAAAAGATATGAAATCCCAAAAATCCTAAATCACGACAAACATTTTTTACCGAAAAAGAAAAAAAAATGTTTCTTTGATTCAAGCTGAATAAATTTCAGTTTCGACATATTCAACTTTTTTTTTAATGTGTGCATATGACTCAATCAAAAAAAAAACATGTTTTTGCATATTTTCAAAAAAATTGTAACTGAGCAAGAAATTTATTTTATCTTTCGCAATTTTAAATTTGCAATGAGTAAGATAATTTTTGAACAAAATAGTTGAATTTTTGAATTAAGAACAACAGTTTTTAACCAAAAATCGAATAGTTATATTTTCGTTTCAAAAAATTAATTTTCAATTGAAAAAACTGAATTTTCTCCCAAATTGTGGAATTTTCTACAATGCAGTTGATTTTTCAACACGAAAATATGAATTAATCATTAAGAAGTTAATTTTCAACCAAACATTACAATTGTTAGTTAAAAAACCTACCTTTTAACTAACAAGAAAAAACTTTAACTAAAATGATGAATTTTTAACTAAGAAATGAATTTTTAACAAAGTTGTTCAAAAATCACCAAACTATTGAATTTTCTAGAGAAAATTCAAATTTTCTACAAAGCAGTTGAATCTTTAACCCAAAAACACGAATTTTCAACAAGAGTTGAGTTTTCAACCAAAAAAGATTTTTTAGCCAATGAAGAAAAAAAATTGTATTCAAAATGTCGAATTTTAAAGCAAGAAGATGATTTTTCTACAAAAAAAGGACGAATTCTTAACAGATTACATAAATTTTTAACCAAATATTTGAATTTTCAAAATAAAAAAGATCAACTTTGAACCAAAAATGGAATTGCTACATTTTAATTTCAAGAAACTAATTTTCAAATGAAAAAACCAATTTTCTACCTATTTATTGAATTTTCGTGCCAAAAAAAGTACTTTCTGTAATACACTCGAATTTTTAACTCAGAAATATAAGCTTTCAATACAAAAAAAAATTTTCAATCAAAAATTGCAATTTTCAGTTTGAAAAAGTGCATTTTTAACAAAGTAGTTTGATTTTCAACCAAAAAGACAGCTTTTCAACAAAATAAATATATTTTCAACCAAATAGTTACATTTTTAACCAACTTTATGCCAAAAAATATAACTTTGGAACGAAATTTGAACATGCAACCAAATAGTTGAATTTCCAACTAAAAAAGATCAATTTTCAAACAAAAATGGAATAGTTCAATTGTGAGTTTAATAAAATTAATTTTCAACAAAAAAAAGTTTCAACAATAGTTAAATTTCCAAGTAAAAATTTAAAAAAATTAAAAATTGCTGAAGTTAGAACATTTTAAATTCCAGTTGATGAGTTTGGAATATTCCATTTTTTAATTAGGTATTTAACTTTGTACATTTCAAATAAAATGTATTAATCTTCTAATACTTATTTAAAAAATAATATATATTTTGTAACTGTTCCAATTTTATATTGGATAATAACTTCTGTCGGCAGTTTTCACATTTTCAACTTGCTTTAAAATGTTTCATCTTCAAATTTGTTTAAGAGTATTTATTTGTAATGGTCTGAAATTGGAACGTGTACCTTATTTATTCATAAATAATTTATTTAAGTGCTACAATTGCTTTAATTATTATTCAATAATGGGTACAATTTCAAATATCGTATATTTAAAGAGAAAAGGGGAAAAGGGGGAAGGTTTTTGAGAATAGGGGGGGAAAGGGAAATTTGAAGAAAAAAGGGGAAACTAAAAAAAACAGGGGAAGACTGTGCACCCTGATATCAATTTCTCGGAACCGAATATTTTTTTTTTTAACAGTTTTTATTCTAATTCAGCATCCCCATATCTCATGAGAAAAATTTTATTTGTGCAAAAAATTTAAATTTAAATCACAATTCAACGTTTGTCTCATCTTAAAATAGTGATTTCGATTTTGCATTTGATATATTATTACTATGTTTAAACTATTTTTTATTTATATATCAGTTATGTAAATGAATGTTGCGTTTTAAATAAAGTGAGATGATAATAAAATCAAATCAAAATTCCAAAACTTTCATTCGAAAATATTTTTTCAAGTCTTAATTTTCAATAATACAAAATATGTACTTTTTAAAAATTGTAATTCAATTCATTTTATAATAATATACATATAAATTACTAATAATATATTTACTGTGTGAGTTAATACTTCTAAGCAAAATATTTTTCCCAAGCTCGTTACAAAATATTAGAAATCATCAGTAAGAGATTAATTTAAAAAATTTTAAGTAATTATGTATTATAATTTCTTAGCTGGCCACGTTTTTCTCAGAGAAGCCGCTTGACCGAGAGTTTGTCATAAAAATCTAAGCGGTTCCGTAGCTCACTTGACTAACACGTACGCTAGATTTAGGTTTTAGGACAGGTTTTAGGTAGTTAGGTAGGGGGCGATTTTTCAAAAGCGTTTGAGCGTGCGATCATATGTGTAAGACTCTGTGCGTGCAATTGTGTAAGAATAATCGTAAATTAAGTGCTGTAATCATATATAAAATAATTTTTTCCTTTTCAAATCGATCGACGTTTCACATCATTTTTGTTGTCGAAAGTTTGGAGCTAATCTATTTATAAATCGTGTATAGAATGCGTGCAGTGCATATATACATATATGTACATATATGCGTTACAATGCGAAATCGGCAAAGTTACTCTTCACAGAAGTAAGGCATACTACACGAAATAGTAACTCTTATTCTCCTGAGTGTGGACGGTTACCAACTGTTGCAGTGCATCCTACTATTTGAAATTGTTCATCCTACTCTTTTAAGAAGTCAGTTCAAATAACCTGAATGCGAAATAGTAATTTTAACAAAATTCACCGACGAAAAGCTGAGGTTCAATTTAAAATAGTTAGAGCTGCTGGTTCACAGAGTTTTTTTAACGATCCACTTTTTTCCGTGTAATTGTTCATTTAAAATAAACAGTCAAACATTGCTGACTATTAAAAAAATGTTCTTTTTCTTAATTACAAATTTTCATATTTAACTCATTAAAAATGGTATATTTTAGACTGAAATAACAGATATGTTAGTTTATAAAGTTTCAATTGGAAGTTTACATTTGATTAACTACTAAGGCTTTCAAATTGAACCAGTTCAATTTTTAACGTCAAAATCTGTAAATTGTTTAATTTTATCAGATTCAGAATCGCCCCATAAAATCAATCAATTATTGTTCAATTACGAAAACACGAACTACAGTATAATTTTTAAAATCATTATTTAATTTATATTTACAGTTAATCAACTTAAAAAAAATTTTTTGTCCAAAAATTTCAGTTTCAAAAGATATTAACCTTGTATTGTACTGTAAGTCTTCAAAACTGCATTTTAACATTCTTTTAATTGTAAATGTACCCTTAAAAATGAAGATGTAAAATGGAAAATTTTGATCGTAAAAGATTTTAGAATTCCACATTGTAAACTGAATGATTTCATAATTGAAAAAATTAACAACTCAACTTAGCATTTAAAAAAAATTGAAATGAAACATATTTTAAATTGCCTTATATATCTTGTGACGTTTCGTACCCCAAGTCCGAGGGAAACCATACCTTTTGCAGTGGTAGAGGAGCGGCGGCGAATGCGGCGCACATAAAGGGAATAAGAAACAAATTATGAAGAAAAATTAGTAAAATTTAATAAAAACAAGATAAATATATTTGCGTTTAATATTATTAACATATTTGAGGGATTATGTCAACAGCCATACCACGCTGAAAAAACCAGTTCTCATCAGATCACTGAAGTTAAGCAGCGTTGGGCGCGGTTAGCACTTGGATGGGTGACCGTTCGAGAAAACTGAGTGCTGTTGGCACATCGTGGGTGTGGTGAGCCCACACTTGTAGTTATTTACTACAAGTTATCAACCTAGAAACACTACCCGAATCGGGTAGTGTCACGCCTACCCCGAAAGGGAAATGGCTTAATGGTATATATATATATATATGTCTGCCGAAATTTCAAGAAAAAATGTTTTTTTAACAGTGCAGAATGTCTCACAATAATTTGAGTGTTACGTCTGCTGAAACGTAAAAAAAAAAGATTTTTTGTTAACAGTGCAGAATGACTCACCAATATGAAAAATAACATAATGAAGGATATATTTAAATAATTATCAATGGGGAAACTTTTTAAACAATTCTGTATATTAAACTATAATATTAAGACAAGGTACAACCCGAATTCGCCATATTAGTCGCATGTGAATAGTATTTAATAAAGATTTTTTACATAAAAGTTTATTAATTTCACTCAAAATGTTAAACTTTAAAGCATTCAAGAAACTCGGAACAGTATATTTCTAAAAAATTTTATAAGTTTACACGAAACTTCTGTAATTTTTTACTTGTTTTTAGCTACTCTGACAATACAAGCGATAGAACCAAAACTAACTTTTCGTCATAAAAGTCAGGCAATTAATTTAATTATCCCAATTTTTTAATAAAGTAACGTTGAAAACATATATACATATAATGAAACTACCTCCACAAGTAGAAAATGCGTTAATATTCGAAAACTCGAACGCGCCACATTAGCCGCCGCTCCCCTACCATTCACAATACCAAGACTAATTTTTCTTGCAGGGAAATGGTACCCTGAAATTAGCGTTAGATTCACACTTCATTTTTTCTGTGAAATTGCTATTCAATACAGTAAACACATTTTAATGTTTTTAAAAATATTGATAAATTTCAAAATAGTAAGCTTTCTCCGAAGTTTTTGACTTCTTTTTAAAGGTATTTGCGTACTTTACGTTTTAGGTTTTTTTTTTAATTAAACTAATCTTTCCATTCTTTAATGTATGCAGTTAAGGTAAACATCCCACTAATCGTGACCTTGGTCCCAGTAATCGTGATGGCAATTTTCTTGCT
Source organism: Andricus curvator (assembly GCA_932195095.1). Lineage (NCBI taxonomy): Eukaryota > Metazoa > Arthropoda > Insecta > Hymenoptera > Cynipidae > Andricus > Andricus curvator. The sequence goes on from CAKNYM010048599.1 coordinate 30,014, forward strand.
TTTTATGTGTGTGAATTCGTGAAGAGTAATATAGTCTTCAAATATCCTATTCGTCTGAATTCAGCGAAAATATTTTAGGGGACCTTATTCATTTGAAAGTTTCAACACGAATTAATTTCAGTTTCGGCCAATTCATTTTAATCCGCGAGATTTTAAGTCAAGCTCCAATTCGCCAGAATTCGCCAGCGCGAATTCTGTTAAAAACTGGCCTATTCAATCGAATTCTTAAGGTATAACTAACGCGCAGGGGCATATAGGATCTCTTGTAAATATATATTAATGATTCCCGTAGGTCAGTGTTGTCCTCTGGACTTATAAACTTGGGATAGCTGGTTCGAGACTCGAGGAATGCAATTTTTATTCATTTTTTCAAAATGACCTTGACCACGAATTAAGGCAAATTGACACGCATTCAATTCGCGCTGGCTCAGTTCGTTTCAACGAATCAGAAAGCAGAATTTGGGCGAATTTAAACATGTTAATTCGCCGTAATCCTCCCGAATTAGCTTATTTTTTCTGGGATAATAAACTGCAATTATCTTATTTGAAAAATTCGAGTCTGGGCTTTGGGGGGAGGGCAAGCCGCTGTAGCCCCCCCTCTGAATCCGCGCTTGCCTTTTTGCACGAGTGTCACATACTACTTTTCATAAGAAATGTAGAAAAAGTCCTATTGGTGTCAAGTATGCTGAGTGCGGGGGGGGGGGGGGGGGGGGCCGGGCAAAGATATTTATCTATGGTCCGGGCGAAGCCCCGGTGGGTTCCAAGGACGAAGCCCTGGTGGGGGGTTCGGTGGGCTAAGCCCCCCGAAAGGAAAAATAATACTTTCGATGTTTCGCATATCTATAAGGAAAAAAGATATGCAAAGAAAAAAATAATTTAAACCTGTTTCCAAACCAAAAAATATTTCCGAAATGTATTACAAATACATTGAAGAATAATAATGGTAAACATAATAATTCAAAATATTTATTTATGAAGAGAACAAGCTTTTTTTAAATCGCAAACAGTTATTTGCTAAAAGTGTTACGACTCGAACTCATTTTTATATTTTCACATGAAAACAAATAACTAAGCACGACTAGAAAATGGCTGACCGTAATTCTTACTCGTTGTCATAGGTAACCAAAGTGTAAAAAAAGCGACTAGCGTGTTAAAAAAGTAGGCGCAAAAGGTAACTGGTGTGTCGAAAGGAAACTATGGTTGATTTACACATGCGTAGTACTTTTTTTTCATACCTTACTAAAAAGTGACTCTTTTGGTATATTTTTCAGTACGAAAAGAGGGACTTTTTGTGCATGTGTTATAAAAAGTTTTTAAATAAAGAAGTTTCTAACTTTATTTCTGTACATCCTATGAGATTGGGATAATAATCAAATAATTTCAAAAGTGAATTAGAATCCATTCATGATTTTTTTTTAAATTTTTATTCTCTGTAGAATTATCAATGTTTATTTTTTTTTTGAGATCGACCTGCAAAGGCGTAGACTTATATATTTTATGTAAGGGGCAACGCTGACTTTTTAAAAATTCAGAGGTTATTTGCTCGTAAAATTTAAATAATCGGTAAGTAGTAAGGGATCGTTCAGAAACTACGTTATGTTTTTCTTTTGTTTAAATAAAGATGAGAATATCATTTCCGTGAAGTTGAAAAGGATACAACGATATAAACAAAAGAAAAACGCGTAACCCACATAGCACACTTCCCGAAAAAACCTGGTCTTTTCTTAGGACTTGGGCCAAGTGGCCGGGAGAAAAAAACCAGGTCTGCCCTAGGTTTAGACCTATACTTAAACCCAGGTTAAAACATAGGTTCATGTCCGCCACAATTTTTTGGTTTTTAAACAAAGTAAATTAATGCGACAAATTTTTTACAGAGAAATACATTTTTTTAACGAAAATAGCTCTAATTCATTTAATCGAGTCAGAAATCGATTTTTTATTAAAAATTTTAATTTGTATTAAAAAGTAGTAGACACTTAGCTGCTATTTAAAAGAAAAATGTTGGGGGGATTTTGAAACATCTGTGAAGAATGATTAAGTTTTCTTAATAATTCCTCAAGAGCATGTGGTTACGATGAAAATGTATTCATTTTAAGTCCGTAAACGTCAATTGACATCTCGAACATCAAAAAGGTATGGCGATTGGGCAAGCCGCAGCCGCTTCGCAAATTAATTCGAGGTCTCTAGTTGAAGCATTCTTATATACTTGGCAATTAATCTCATTTGCGAGAATGGGTAGCACTAGCGCAGCACACCGGCAAAATGCGGAACTAATGCTCTCAACGGGCCTGCGCGGCTAAAGGGGCATTAGTAGAGGGAAATTTAAATTAGTATCCCACACAGTATAAAGATAATATTATTTACACCTTCCAAATCTAACTGAAGTTAAAAATGGGAAATTAGCACCACATACCTTTGTTCAAAAATACACTTTCTTGCAAAAGTTTATGACCACCTCTTTTTTGATGACTGATAAAGTTCTCTTAATTTTAATTAGGTCAGAGCAAAAATTTTTTCTACCTAAAGGGTTGAACGCTCTTAAAATTCTGTATAAAATGAGCCCAGGATGAAGCCAATTTATCTATCTTTTAAATAGATATTGCAAAAATAGTGTAAATTTCAATGTTTTCTTAAATTTTCAAAAGCTTCTGTAATAATCAATATTTGTTAATGTTCTTGTTTGTGCTAATTTTAAACCTATTTTGCTAGTTTGTAAATATATTAAACATATAACCATAAAGTTTCTATAAAAGTTCCTCAAAATTATTTTTATTTTTATTTGCCTATAGATAAGATGTTTTCAAATTTTTCTAAATTCATCCTGGGCTCATTTTATACAAAATTTGGAGAGGATTCAACCCTTTAGAGAGAACAAATTTTAGCTCTGACATAATTAAAATTAATAGAACTTTATCAGTCATCAAAAAAGAGGTGGCCGTAAACTTTTGCACGGTAGTGTATTCAAGCAATGATCAGAAAAAATTTCATTGACTCAAATAATTACTAAAAGATAATATTTCCCTGGCAGTAATGGTCAATTATAGCAACAAGAAAATAATTCAATGATTGTATAAATTCAATTGCATCTGAGCAGGTCAACATATATTAGGTTTTAATTTAATTTTAATACTGTGCATGTTTTAAACATTTAATTTATAGAAAATATATAAAAAATTTGTAGCCCTTTTTTGGGTGAATAACTTTTGCATGTTCATATTTGTCAGAGCTTGTGTCGTTTTTCAAAGAATTTAATTTTTTCACTTTTTATGTTATTTTTTACGATTAAAATAAAAACCACGCATCCAATCAAAAAGTGATTTGTAACAAATTAATGGCTCTTTTTTTGGTGCACGCTTTTTTTATTGATCTTTTTTCGTATATTGCATATAGTCTGACCGCAAGATTGAATTTTGGATTACTTTTTGTATGGTTAAAACCAGAACCATTGGTCAAAAAATGCTGGTTAACGAACTCGATCTTTCTTTTTGATCCCTTAATTGTGTTTAAAATTTCAACATAAGAGAGCCTTCACATATTACGTATCATTAAAAAGAGGGGAGGGGTTCGTGTTTCGTTACGGTCTGTTATGTGTGTGTGTGGGGGGGGGGGCATTTTTACTCGATTATGTAACATTTTTAATTTATGAATTTTCTGCACTATCAACTTTTTATATCAAAATTTCTGAATAGATAATTTTACTTCTTCATAAAATTTATTTCTAAATGTTTCTAAACATTATTGATAGAAGAGAAAATTTAAATTGTAAATGATTGTTTTATAATGGGAAATGATTCTGTTCTTAACATTTCGCTACCAAACTATAATTTGCAAACTTTCTTACATTTTCAAAGTGATAAGAAAAATTAAATGATGGGCAAAAACTTATTTTGAAGAATTCGAAAAAAATTAGATGCTTTTTAATAATTGTGAAAGATTTAATTAGATAGTAATTAGTAGACGACTATGCGAACGATTCATAACATATTTTTTGTCCGACCCCCCTTGAAAACGCGCCATTGCATGCACGTGAGGCAGGAGTAATGTGGCCGCTTCCAGCCCAGTGACGTTCGCACATGCGCACTCCGCCGCCGGGCCAACATGAAGCTTTACGCCCGCTAAAATGCCATGCCACGCTGAAAAAAACAGTTCTCGTCAGATCACTGAAGTTAAGCAGCGTTGGGCGCGGTTAGTACTTGGATGGGCGACCATTCGAGAATACTGTGTGCTGTTGGCATATTATGGGTGTGGTGAGCCCAAACTTGTAGTTATTTATAACTACAAGAAAACTATCCACCTAGAAACACTACCCGAATCGGGTAGTGTCACGCCTACCCTGAAAGGGAAATGGCTTAATGGTATACATAACACTTTACGCCCGCTAAATAACACTTTACGTCCGCTACATAAAACTTTACGCCCGCTACACATAATTATCTTTATCTTTACAAAAATTTCATCGTTGGTCTCCACAGTCTCCCTCCTGCAAAGTACGCTATTTCTTTCTTTCACTTATAATCTAAAATTGTCAAGTACACCAAACATCCTCTATGTGCTTAACATGCTTGTTTTCAAGAAGGGTAGGACAAAAAGTATGGTGTGTATCAAGGGCGTACGGCTATTTTGCCTCGTGCGACTGCCGACTCGCTTCGCTCGGGCGGCCAGTTCACATGCGTCAAAATAGCCTTCTTTACGCCCTTGATACACAATATACTATTAAGAATTGAGATTTATCATTTGTTTGCCATGCAATACTTTGTGTAAAAAATAATAGAAAGAGTTCTCACTGGAAATTTTAATCCATTCATAATTTAATTTATATAGTGTTGGGACATGAAGTTCGTTAGTAAGAAAATCTTAAATAAAAATTCTCCGATTCTTAAAATGGGCAAGGAAAAGTAGAAAAGAATATTGCGTCTTTTTTCAGTACTTTTTTATTCAACTTTAATTCTATTTTTGAGTAGACGAAGTTTAATTTCCTACATTAAAAATGAAAAAATCTTAGTCATTATTATGTCATTAGTGTAGACTAGTGTAGACTAATATTATATATTATAATATTGGAATAATGTATCATATACTAATAATAATATAATTGATTTGATAAATATTGATTTGAGTTGATGTTTAATAATATTCTAATAATATATGATATAATATTAATATAATAAATAATTGACTTATTATTTATATTATTATTGATTTGAGTTGATGTTTATTAATATTATAATATTATAATTATATAATCTTATAATAATGCATAATATAATAAAATATAATAATATAATACAATTATCATACAAGCTGCCCTCAAGCAGTCATAAAAGTTCAGGACAATTTTGAGTTAGATTTAGCCTAAAGCCGACATAAAATTTGAACTTTGAAAAAAGGAAGATAAAAAAAATTATTTTCTTGAAGTCTTTCGTTTTATTTATGTTCATTTGTTACAACAAGGTGAACTCCTATGACAACGCGAATTGCACAATACACCAGCTTTAAAACAAGCGCAACGTTTCGTTTCACATTGATTTTGTTTGAACATGTGCTTCCAATAATTTTTCGAAATAACCTTCAACTGCAATTACGTATATTAAAAGATCACTTTCATTTTTTCGTTTAAAAATTACGCGAAATTCACTCCCGATTTTGACAAGTGCATAAAGTTTGCAGTAGTGATAGTAAGACGAACTTTTTCGTGAATCCACTCCTTCAAAATCTCGTAACGTTTTAACTACGTTTTGCAGTTGTGCTTTGTCCCACACAGATCGGTTGCTATTTTGTTTATTGTAAAACTCTCGAAACTTCTCCTCAAATTCAACGCGAATTACGATACTTTCGTTCATTTTTAAACTTACTCTTTCTGAATGACTAGACACTAATGGCATGTAACATCAACTCAAATTTGGAATTAGTAGGGTGGGAGAAATATATTCTATAGAGCACAAGAGACTGGACTTAGACCGTGCTTTCACGGTCAGTATAGTCGTCTACTGGGCTGAAACGGTCTAGTCCAATAGACGACTGGCCGACTGGGTCGGCTACTGGGCTACGACATATACATAAAAATTTCTGAAGTATTTTAAAGCTACGAAATGAATAAATCGGCAATTCTTGTTTATTAATTTTATTTTCATTTGCAATGCTTATATTACAAAACATACTTTTCCAGACACATTGAAAATATGTTCTATTTACACTGGATATTCCTACTTTTGTGCTAACACTCTCATCTTTACAGGAATAATATTAATATAACTATCTCATAGGCTTTCATTCTGATAATATGATTATGGCAGTACATTTACAATAAAATCTATGTTATAGTTAATCGTTATGTTATACATGCAACGTCTATAATATAATATTTATGTCATATGCAAATTCTGTGTAGGTACTCGCTATTATGTGCACCCTGTAGGCTTAAGAAAAACAAAAAACAAAAAAAAAAGTGATCACGATTTTTCGCGTTAATAAGCTTATTAATCGGGCGTATTGAAACCGTGACATATGAGATCTGTTCATCACAACACAACAAGCGGAAATTCAATGCCATGTTATACTTTGCACCAAACTAACTTTCTCGCAAATTAGTTTCATTCTGCGATATGTTGCGAATCACAAAAAAACTAGCAAAAGCGTTTATCAATTGGACCCCTATTTACAATGTCCATTGGAAGTGATGTAATTTGTTAATTTATTTTTTAATCCTTTCTCCCGCAAGAACTTCTCTATAAATCAAGGCTATAAACTAAACATTAAAAAATGTACTAGTATTGTCTACAAGTGCCCTCTCCGCGATCTCACTTCCTTATTACAATTTTTTTCGTATATTCAGTCTAAATCATATTATCGTATATTCGGATTTAAACCAGCTATCGATTATGTTCGAAGAGTGGATAAGGGGTTGCGCTATCGTTTATTTACAAAGTCGTATTTTCCCTTATAACTACAAATCATTGAGTCAAAAATTTAAACAAAATGCGTTTAAATCAACTCGAAAAACTACGTCACAAAACAGTGTAAAAATCCAAGTTTCTTGGCAGTATTATCCTTATCCTTAAAATAAATTTTCATACCACAATGGAATCGCACCTACTATCAATTCAAGCATTCAAAACTCAGTAAAATACATAAAACTAAGAAATACGAAACTCGCTTCCGTTTTATCCTAGCATAATTAAAAACAGTCTAATCATGAAACACGTATCAAGAAGTACTGTTTCTATGCTTTTTGTTCTTTCCTTTTCCGGATTCAAATTCATCTTCACTTCTTCTTCGTTTTTCCTTCAGTTGTTTCTCCATTGCCAACATGGTGATCATTTTCTTATGGGAATCACCAACAATCCAACCATGTTGTTCCACACGATCATCCTCTTCTTCAACGGCAGGTGCTGCTTCAATTTTTTCCTCCTCGTCACTCGAACTCGACCAATAATAAAGTTGATTCACAGCTGCCCGCTTCCTTCTTCCAATCGCAACACCCACAGCTTCATCCACTTTATTCCAAGACTTTGTTGTTCTTAATTCCTCATCTCCAGAATCTCTTTTGCTACTCGACAATCTACGTTCCTTAGGATCTTTACTATTCGATACCGAATTTCTCCTGCTCTTCGGCTTGTCCATTTTACCTTTTCCTTTGGCTTCCAATTTGGGATTCTTCTTGATCTTCTGGTTCGACTTTGGCTGCTTCTTCTCTCTTCGTTCAGAATCCGAATCGTTCTTCTCAATTTCCTCATCCTGATAACTCTTTTGCTTCTGATGTTTCCTTTTAGAATTTTTATCTCCATCCTCCCTTTCCACTCTCTGTACATCTTTATCTTCAGAGTCTTTCGATCCCTGACCTGCTTTGTTCTTTTCCAACTCTCGCAAAATTTCCTCCTCAATCGCCTTTTGCTCCTTCGCGATCATCTGCTCGTGTTTTTTTTCAATGTACCTCTCCTTTCTCTTTTCCTTCGACTCCTTCTTCTGCTTTCGAGGTTTCTCATTTTCAGATCTTTCCCCCGATTTTCTGCGGTTAGTCTTGGAGTAAATTTCCTCATCTGAACTACTTATTTCAGCAAGTAGACCTTGCTTTCCTATCGCGCATTTTCGCTGACGCCTGATAGGTTCGAATTCCGATATGGATGCTTGTTGCAGTCTCTTATTTTTCCGTTGTTGCTGTTTTCGCTTCTTAGACTCCTGAACTTTTCTACTGAGAAACACGTGAAGAGGAAGATTGTCTGCCTCCTTTTGTGGTTTTTCGTTGGTTGTGAGTTTTTCCGGAAGAATTGGAAGATCATCGTCCTGTGCTTCTTGTTCATCGACTGGACTGTGATTTTCTTTAGATTCCTTGTTGAATTTATCGGAACTCTCGCTTTCAGTTCTCTTAGATTTTTCTCGAGAAGCCTTTGTCAACTTTTTCACTTCCTTGGTTACTCCATCGAGATTATCGTGCTGATCGAGAAGATTAAGAGCCTCTTCGAGTGGAATCCATTCCTTTTTCGGCTGGTTTTCATCCCTTGCTTTCTTTTCCTCATCATATTTTTCCTCGTCTTCTTTCTCCGGTTCTTCATCCTCTGATTCTTTATTTTCATCGCTGTCTTTCTTGAGATCAATGATCAATTCCGACTCAGATTCTGAATCAGATTCAGAGTTTGATTCGAACTTGTCAATCCTATTTCTGCCCCAGTTGTAATACTCATTTTCAGCTTCTTGAAGCGGCCTTTTAGGTTCGATATCAAGATTTTTGTTCCCCTTCTCAGAAGCTTTATCCTCAGTCTCCGTCTCAGAATCAACATCTTTACCTTCTTTTAGGTCTACATCTAACTTCTCTTCTATTTTCTCAACTTCCTCTATTTCCTCATCGACCAATTCACTCTCTGATGAAGAAGACAATTCCGCAAACAAATTCTGCTTGCCCTTCGAGCAAGTACGTTGACTTTTTGATATTCCTACTCCCACATCTTCCGCCTTAGCTGCGGTGATGAATTCGTCAGAGCTGTCGTTTTCATACCATGCGTTCCTAGATTTCTTCTTCGCACTCTTGCTTTTCTTCTTTAACTTGGGATGTTTACTCGGCTGTTGCACCGCGCGTTTCGAACTCTTTTTCCTTTCAATAAACCCATCCATTGGACCAGTGACGAGTTTCTCTTCACTCTGGAAAGACTTCAGAGCACCTTTGGTCTTTGGAGCAAACTTCTCGATGTCATTGAATTTATGATCGACCATCGATGCCAACCTTTTACTCAAGCTGCCTCCAGTCTTACCGTTTCCTAAGGTGTCCTTAATAGTCTTTGACGTCAAATTCGACATGTCAACACTCCTCTCTTTGAAGCCACTCGATTCAAGTTTACTTCTGTAGGAAAGAACAGGACCAATTGCAGGTTCAATTTGACTGTCCTCATCGTCAAAGTCGTAAATATCTTTCGCTTTTGATGAATCCAGATTTTCCCTCTTGTCAAAAGTATCGCGTCGCTTCTTCTTTTCAGCTAAACCATCATAGTAATCATTGCGAATCAGAGGAAATTCCTGTTTCTTTTTAGTTTTCTTTGTTTTTCTTGACTTCTGTGAGTGCGATGCTTTGGAGATGACAACAGCTTTGGCTTTTTCCATTTGCTTCCGCTCGTAGATTTCCTTTTTTCGCTCGAAAAGTTCCTTGATTGGATTTCTGGGTTTCTTGATAAGAGGCTCCTTTTGGTTTATTGTGCTTGATAAAGAATCTCTCGTTTCAAGGGGAAGTTTCGTGGAAGCTGTGGCTGTTGGGACCCGGGCACAAGCGAGTTCTGCCAAAACCTTCATGGGATTCGATCCACTGGAAAGAGAAAATAAGGAAAATTATATATATATATATATATATATATATATATATATATATATATATATCATTATAAATGTTCAAATAATCGAAGAATGATGTACATGTCCCAAACTAAATCAAAAACTCACTTGTGATCGTGTTTGCTATTGTTGTGCAGCAAGTTGGTCAGCGCTTTGTCCAGAGGACCACCAGGAAACGATTGATTTCCCTTGTTTGAACCACTTCCATAGATTCCATTGGAATTGTTGAGACTGGGTAGACTAAATTGATTCTGCACCCTTCCATAAACGTGTACACTTTCCTCTCGATCGTCTCTCTGCATAAATTGATTGCGCTGAAATTCGCCACTGTTGTTGCTCTTTTGCCCAAAAGTATTGGTGATTAGGTTTTCACTTTCCCTCATCCGTTGTTGAATTTTGTCTCTAAGTTTGTTGTTGTGCTCAAAGGCGACATCTAGACTATCCTCATAGCCAAGATTGTCAGCTCGAGATGCATCCGGACTTGCTGATCTACTCGAACGATCACTCCTGTTTTCTCGACCCTCATTATCTTTTTCGTTATTGCTGTACATTTCCTCACCCAGTAACTGAAAAGGATTTAATTTTTATAGATATAATATTGTTTTCAATTCTAATGAAGAATACATAAAAAATCACGATTAAAAATTGGCATTAAACTCACCTGATTCACAGATTCGAGAAGACTCCCCAAACTGTTTTGACTCTCGACATCTCTCCATCTGTCTCTCGAAGATCGGAAAATCTGCGCTGGGTTATCCTTGCGATAAGTCTCAGAGTGATCCAACTTAATTTTCTTCGCACCCCTCAATTCCTTTTCCGTCGTGGCCTTAAGTCTTGAGCAACATTCCACAAACAACTCCTGATCAAAATTCAAAACCTTCCCCTGTCTTGATTTATGTTGAGACGTTGAACTCATAGCTGCCGTCGCAGTTACAATTTCCTGGGGCACATCCAAGGCATTATCCTCGATAGCATCTGTCGGTGCGATCGTCACAATTTCCACTCTGTTCTCATGGCTCGCAAGAGGAGATCGAATAACTATTTTCTCTCCTGAAAACTCACTTGAACAACTTTTCCTGCGAATTTCCTTTTTCTCCTCAACACTTTCATTATTTTCAACCTCTTGTTCACTCGCCCCGATATTGCTATTCGTACTGCTGCCTAACGAAGTATAAGAGTTATTGTAATCAAAAAACGGAGACATTCGTCTCCTTAAAATGTCATCTTCAATTCCATCCTCCTCTGAATTTTGCGACACAGGCGACTGACTCCTCAGACTCGACTCCACAGAAGTTACAGATTCACGATCAATCATGCGACTCAAATATTCATTTGACTTGAAGTCAGTCTCTAAAGGCGGATCAAAAGGGTCAGCTTTCTTGGAAGCATCTGTTTTAGTCCCAGTGAAAATTTCTTCCCAACTCTTCTCGCTCCTCTTCCTGTCTTTTTTCAAAAGGCCTTTGTTGGCCTCTGATGCTCTTGTGAAATCCTGACTATTCTCGGAATATATTCGGTTTTTGAATTCAAATGAAGATTCTTTGTGTTTAGATCCTTTCTGACTCTTGCTTAGACCATCATCATCAGGAATTGGCGATTCATCAAAGACTCTCGAAATTGTTGAAATGCGTTCTTCAGCCCTCTTTTTACTTTGTCTGCATCTTGAACTCGTTATTAACAATTCAGAAGTTCCGAGAGAAGTTTCAATTCTGCTGGTTTGAAATTGATCCTCCTCTTGTCGAGTTTTCGAAGAATTTCTAGATGTGTTGCGCTTGTTGGGAAGAGAATTTTCATCTTTCTGGGTATTAATTTCATTTTTCATTTTCTGCGATGTTCCTCTACTCGTGCTGCCTGAAGCAGAAGAATTTCTTGATCGACGTTTCTTCTTTGCATCTTTTCTTTGTTTTGATGCTCCTCTAGATGGTTTCAATGAATCAGCTTCCTTAGATTTACTCAACTCATTGTCTGAACTTTCAGACTTGGAATTCCAGTCTTCAAGAACTTCCTTGACTTTATCAACCTTCTCCCCACCGAAAACACGACCGAATACACTTCGCACGATTTTGTTTTTATTTTGTGTTTCTGCAGCGTATTCATTATCACTAAGTTCGCTCTGAATTACATCTACTATTTTATTTTTAGATGAGCCTTTCTTCTGTCTTGATTTCACTTTGTGTCCCTTACCGTTACCTTTCTCTGGTCCGGAAGTCTTTGGCTGCCTTTCTAAATTAGTTTCTAAAATTTCTTGATTTACAGTACCATTTCCTTCGTTTAGACGTTCTGTAATCTGAGGAATTTCAGTTTCAATTTTATCTTTAGTTGTATTTTCTATTTCTCCTTGTACTATATCTTCAGTTTTATCTTCAATTAGCTTGTCCACTTCGTTATTTTCAATCAAGGTTGAACCTTCTCCCACAATTTCAGTTAAATTCAAAAGCTCATTTTCAATGAAACTACTTTCGACAACTTTACTTAAAACTTTCTGATTGTTGGAAACAGTCTGTGAACTATTATTATCCATGCTTAACTCAGGATCATCAAGCAACTTCTGAATATCCACTGACATATTCGTGTTCAGTGAATTGTCGTCACTATCGAATTCCGTAATAACAGAATCGTTTGTGTTGAATTTCACTTGATCATCTTGTGTTTTCAGACTTTCGGCAATATTCAAGAAATCTAGTTTCGAGTCATCGTCTTCGCTAAATATTGCCTTGGGATCATCAAGTTTAGAGCTTGATTTCACATCATCCGCAAAACTTGAAAGCAAAGAATCTTGAATTCTCTCTCCATCAGGAATTTTAAAAGTTGAGTCACTTTCACTCTCGGTTCCTAGAATTTGAGTCAAGGACTCTGTTAGAGTCTCAGAAGTCTTAATTTCTTCCTTCTCTTCCTTCTCTTCATTCTGTTCATCTTTTTTCGATTTCCCTCTCGGTCTATTTTCAATTTTGTTCTGAGAGACAGCTTCTTCTTTATTATCTTCATTTTCCTGTTCTTTTTCCTGATTTTTCTTAGACCTCGAAGATTCTCGACTAATCGCAGTGGGTTTTCTCGATTTTGATGTCTCCCGTTTATTCGAGGAAATCTCAAGATCTAACTCATTTTGCTCGAAATCGAAAGCTTCGTATTCCTTGTAATTTTGCTTATGCTGATGTCTCTTTGGCCTCGAAGTATCTTCTTTCTTTTCTTCATTTCTGCCGAACCTCAACGAAACACGTTTAGACGAATTTTCAAAATTCGTGTTAGGTTCGGCTATTTGTTCTTCCTCTGTATTTTGTTTTCGTGTCTTTCGTTTTCCCTTTGTTGTATCAGGGGTTTTAATTTCAGCCGAAACTTTTACTTCTTTGGATGTTGTTGCCTCTATTTCGAGTTGTTGCGCAGGTTTCTGAATATTTAATTCGCTCGGAATTTTTTGCAGAGCTATTGAAACCGGTTCTTTGATTGCAGAAATATCTTGGATGAGATTTGAACTCTTGTCAATGAAATCGTCTTCAAGTGAAGTTTGAGATTCGGTACTGGTATCAAAATTAGGTTCTGGAGTGTTAAGATCCAAATGTTCATCAGCCAAATTCTTCTTCTTACTCTTTGCCTTCTTACTTTTTTTCTTTCCTGTTTCTAACTCAGTAATTTCTGCTTTGGTCTCTAAATTCTTAATTGGTGTGGATGCAGCTTCAGGAAAAACGGGACTGATATGATCAGTCAAAACGTATTCATCATGAGTCATATTCTCCGTTATTTTGCAAATCTCCTCGTCCAGCAATTCATCTTCCATATTTTCTTCTGATGGCTGTGTTGGAACAGTGAGTGGAACTTGTATCTTCTCTACCGGGACTAACTTCTTCTCTTTGAAATGTTGGTCCACATGTTCATTCGAAAGGTTTAAGCTCTGTGCAGACGATGCGCTTGGAAATCCTTCCATTTTCTCCAAATTTTCATTATTCAACAAAATTTCTCCAATTCTCTCTTCTACTTCCTCATCTATTTTCTCTGCTTTTTCGTTATCATCAAGAATAGTCTCTTCATTTGTGGGTGTGATTTCCTTATCATTTTCTTTGCCAGTTGTGTGGTTAATCTGTATAAGATGCGATTGAGAAAGGTTGTGTTTCTTTAGCGAACTCTTTCTGGTGAAACTCGTCGCGCAAATATCGCAGAAGAATTTAGCAGCTTCTTTTGTCAATTTCTTTTTCTTTTCCACTATCAAGATTTCCCCTGATTTTGTATGTACTACCGCAAAGTTTCCAGCTGGGCGTTTCTTTGGTGTTTGTAAATCATCTGTTAGTGATTCTTTTGATTCCAAAGGTTCTTGATTAGAGTCTGGCTCCAGAGATGTTTCAATTTCCTTTCGAACAGATGGTTCATTTTCAGAAGCAATTGTATCTGACTCTTGTTCTTTCACTTCCAGTATTTTGTCTTCTGCAATTTTAGCAATATCGTCTTGTGCAAATTCTTCCTGCTTGGAAGAATCAAGCAAATCGAGATGTTCGTCAATTAATGAGAATTTCGGATTCACTTTATTTTCTAATATCGAAGTTACATTTTCCAAAGTTGATGATCCATCCTCTGAAACTTTACAACTTGAAATGGGATTTTGGTTGGAATCTTCCTTTTGTACAGCTTTATCTTCATCAGAAAGGGCGAGATGTTCATCAATCAAGGAAACGTTTTTGGATTTTCTTTTTAATGTCTTTCGTTTTCTTTCCGAAGATTCGCTTCTTGTAGTATTATCCACTGAAGTTTTGGATTCTTCTGATATTTTTTCCTTTATTATCTTCACTACCGAATTAATTTTTACGAAATCTTCTTCTACAGGCTGCTCCTTTTCTTTAAAAGTTTCAACATCATCCAGAAGATCGAGATGTTCGTCCAGCAAGGAAATATTTTTCTTAGCCTTTCGCCCAGGTCGTTTTCTTTCCAAAGATGTATTTGGAGCCAAAACTTCTAAAGTTGACTGAATCACTTCTTCTGATTCTTTTTCTGTTACTTTTATTTTGTCTTGCTCTCCAGCTTCAATTACTTTTTCATCTTTTGCAGAATGCTGAATAGGAATTTCACCAGTGAGATGATATTCGAAGAGGGAAGTATGCTTTTTAGATTTTCTTACTGGTCGTTTTTTCTCTGTAGTCTCATTATGAACAGCAGTTACGTCAGACGTTTCTAACGGATGTTCCTTTTCTAGTATTTGATCAGATTCTTGATTTTGAGTAGCATTCTTATCAGGAAGAATAAGATTTTCATGAAGTAACGATATATCTTTCTTAGACTTTCTTCTGGGCCGTTTCTTCTCTATTTTCTCTGTATTTTCAGCATCATTAACGTGTAATTCCGAATCAATTTCTGATACATGATCACCATCTTTTTGACACAAATAATGTATTTCATGATCTATTTCTCCAGAATGTTCTTTCTGCACAGAATCTTCAGGAACAACATAGTCATTCACCAAAGAAATATTTTTCTTCGATTTCCTTCCGGGTCGTTTTCTTTCCAGAGAGGAACTACGAATTTCAATTTCTGAGGTTTGCGACTCTTCTGGCAAATTAGTTTCTAATTCTGATACATTTTTTATTTCTAATTCTTCTACTAGCATCTTATTAACTGTTCTAGCTTCTATCAACTTTTCCGACTCAGAAATATTTTTCTTGGATTTTCTTCCTGGCCGCTTTCTTTCGCTTATCTCTTCCAAGGTTTTGTCGACTAAATGTATTTCTTCCGGGACATCATTTGGTGCTGGCAAATCATCAGAGAGATTCAAATGTTCATCAACCAGAGAAATATTCTTTTTGGCTTTTCTTCCAGGTCTTCTTCTTTCCGGAGTCTCGGATTCCTTTTTTGGTACTTCGGCATTTTTCAAAGTTATAGCTTCCTCTTCTTTTTCACTGAATTCTTCAGCGAAAGTTTTATTAACTTCTGCAAAGTCTTCTTCTCGGATTGTTGCTTCATTCAATGGAGTAGGATCTTCCACAACAATATTTTTCCTTGATTTCCTGCCTGGTCGTTTCTTTTCAGAGTTGGTTTGTTTAGTTTCAATTTCCAAATTATTCGGTTCTACTAATGTCTCCTCTAGTTTCTCTGTCTTTTCTTCAACCTTTTCCACGAAATCTTGTGTTGAAAGATTTTTATTGTTTCTTCCTGTTCGCCTTTTTTCCGGTGACTTATTTTGAGTAAAGTCTATGGGTTTTTCTTGTGTCTCTACTTCTTCTGTTGTCACCATTTCCTCTAGATTCGGGATTATATTTTGCTCCACTATGTAATCTTCTAGGATTTTATCATCCGAAAGCGGAAGATGTTCTTCAACTAATGAAATATTCTTCTTAGGTTTTCTTCTCGGTCTTTTCTTTTCTGATTTACTCTGATCAACTTCCGGGATTTTAGGCTCTTCCAAACTTTTCACTAATTCCTCTATCTTTTCCTCTCCAACATCATCTTTTTGTTGAGATGAAACTGAATATTCATCCACTAAGATATTCTTTTTCGGTTTCCTGCCAGGTAGCTTCTTTTCTGTTGAACTACTCTGAAGTTCCAAAATCGTTGGCGCCTGAACCTCCAAAGTAGCTTCTCTTTCTGAATCAGTTTTTGTTTTCGGGTTAGACTTTGTTTCCTCCTCAACTTGTAATTCTTTCTGCATTGAAACATCATCAGATGTTGTGAAACTATCAGTCAATGCAATGTTCTTCTTACCTCTTCTTCCAGGTCGTTTCCCTTCTGTTATTACGTTTTGAGTAGTTTGAATTTCTGCTTTCAGCGTCTCAACATTTACCATACCATCTACAGAATCTTTCTCTTTATTTTTCTCTCCTTCATCCTCTTTCTGCATTGGCACATCATCGAGAAGTAAATGCTCTTCAGCAAGCGAAGTAATATTCTTAGATTTTCTCCCTGGACGTTTATTCTCCATATTAGAAACAAACATAAGTTCTGATCTTTTCAGCTGTGTTTGTATCCCTTCACACAACTTTTCCTCCACAGATTTTTCCAAAGTGTCCTTCACTTCATTATCCGTTTCTGAAGTATCTTCAGAGCCCAGATCTTGATTGACCAGAGAAATATTCTTTTTAGGCTTTCTCCCTGCTCTTTTTTTTCCAAATGAAATACTCGGTATACCTCCTAAAATATTCTGCTGTTCCTCGGATTTTCCTAAACTATCAGCATTCTCTACTTCATTATCGGGTTTAATAGCATCAACCGAATTCTTTTTAGGTTTTCTTCCCGGCCGTTTATTTTTTAGTGAGACATTTTCAGATACTCCGACCTTCTCATCAAAGCTTTCCTCTTCCTGCATTGGGGATTTATCATCTGGAAGATTAACGTGCTCGTCGAACAAAGAAATATTCTGTTTAGCTTTTCTTCCAGGCGTCTGACGTTTTCCCATATTGCTCTCTTCTTTACAACTTGATTTTGCTGTAGTTGAAAATGAACCTGCAGACATATCATCCTCTGATTCTGAAGGAGTGTTTCCAATTTGCCTGCGCTTAGAATATCTCTTTTTTGCCGAATTGTCTTCGGACTCTTCAGAAACTAAACCGGGAGATTCATTCGCACTGGTATCCTCTGATGATAAATTATCTGTGCTTTCCAAGTTCTCATTAACAAGCGATTTTCTTTTCGAAGAACGCTTATTTGTGCCAAAAGCGTTTGGAATCTTAAACATTTCGGAATCAGAATCTTGATCAATTCCTTTGCTTGATTTGTTCTTTGGACGCTTGAAAGATTTGACACTTTCTGAATCATCGCTTTCCCCAGAAAACTGATAGACTTTTTCCGAAAAAGAGTTTAGAGCTGAATCATCATCTGATAATTCTAAATGTTCTTCAGCGAGGTTCTTAGTCTGTCGATCTTTACTTTCTAAAATACAGTCGCTTCCTTCTATGTGTGATGGTAGTTTGTCTATATTTTGAATAGTATTGTTTTCAGGAAGAACAAGATTTTCATCAAGTAGCGATATATTCTTCTTAGACTTCCTTCGTGGCCGTTTCTTCTCTATCTTTTTCTCTATATTCTGAGCATCATTAACGTCTGCTTTTAAACCAATTTCTGATACTTGATCACCGACTTTCTGGTTCAAATCATTTATTTCATTATCTATTTCTTCAGAATGTACTTTCTGCAGAGAATCTTCAGGAATAACGTAGTCATCCAACAAAGAATTATTCTCTGAAGGTGCAAAGACACTTTGAAAATCTGGAAGCTCTTCAGATTTGGTGAAATTGTTTTGCAATTGAACTTCTTCCTTAGCAGATGCGAGTTCTTCCAATTTATCAATGTTATCTTGCTTAACGGACTTCCTCGAGGATTTTCGAGTTACTTTCTGGGATTCTGAAATTCCTCTTGCACCAGAGTTAGGAATGTTTAACAGTTCTTGATCTTGGAAATTTTCATTTTTAGATTGTCGTTTAGACCTCCTTGAGGTTTCAGTGTTTCCTTCAATATTTTGGTTTTCATTTATTGAAGTCTCATCTTCTAGAGAGATTTGATCTGTTTCTTCTTTTTCGTCACATACTTTTTTCTCAACTATCATCTGATCATCAGCAATATCTTCTGCAGGAACAACCGACTTGTGCACAAGCGACATAATATCTCCAAAACAAAGTTCCTTCTCAACTTCAGCTTCTTCAGAAGCTTCAGTTGTGATTTTCCTTTTATTTTTCTTAGGCGAGTTCGCCTCCAAAGATCTCTTCTTTGATTTCCTAGCAGATTGCTTCCCTTCTGTACACTCCTCTTTTTCGACATTGCTCGATTCATTCGAGCTATCTAACGAAACGTTTTTATTTTTATTTTCGCTTCGCATTTCTGTTCCTTTGATTTCGCTAACTTCTGTATCGTTATTCTCTGAAACGGAAGACTGAGGTTCTTGATCCTTATTAGTATTCTGATTCTTTTCGAAATTTTCAGAACGCGTATCCGTCAAAACAGGTCCAGCATTGTTCAGAACATTACGAAGATCATCATTAGCATTTTCCAAGGAAAACACGGCATCGCCTTCCAATAAAACATCTTTCTTTTTCGCAATCTTCGACACGATTCTTTCCAAGAATGATCCTTTCCCTTTCGGCTTCCGCCGAGAAAGATCCAAAATAATGTCATTAGTAGGCGGATCTTTGCATGAAGTCTCAGCAACTTTAGGTAATTCCAAATTTTCATTAGATCCACATGTTTTAGACTCAGCTTCTTTCGACTCTTCGATTATAGGTTTTTCTGAAGTATTTCCAACCACATTCGAATCCAAACTACTCACAGTTTCAGGAGGTTCGCTCGTTAAATTATTTTCATTCTGTAGGTCTCCGTTATTTTGAAATGCATTAACTGGATTAGTCATTTCTATAGATGTTTGCAAAGTAAGCACAACGCTTTCTTGTGCCTCGATTGGTATGTTGATCCCCTCGGTTAAAATTCCAATTACATTATTTAACGACCTCTTTGATGTTCTTTCTTTGCGAGAGTTTCTCGTTTTTTTCGGACGCGTTACTTTTAGTTTAGCAACGTTCATCGACATTTCCAATGAATTTTCCTTTCCACTGTCCATGTTCGAGTTGCCGGATTCCTGCTGAATAGTTTCAAGACTGAGATTCACCAACTCTGTTGTTGTTTCGGGAATTTTCGACATTATTTCATCTTCTTTAGCATCTGGTGCATCAACTTCTTTCGGAACTTCCTCCTCTAGTGTTGTTTCAGCTTCTTTTTCTGAATTTTCACTTCGTTTCTTGCGTTTGCTAACAGTTTTATTTTGAGAAGTGCTTGGAGTGGCTTCCAAACTATTTGTTTTTGTGCTCGAATCGCGTTCATATTCATCATGTTCCTGTTTTTCGGAATCTAATTTATTATCTTCGGTCAAATCTACTTTAAAAGATTCATCCAGACTTGGAAGATCAGTCGATTTATCCGAGACTTCATTTTCTGACTCCTTGTTATCGAGCGAAAAATTCTTCTTCTCGGCAGTTCTCGGTGACTTTCTCATTACACTAGATTTCTCCGTTTTAGTCCCGGCTTTCGAAATAGGATCAAAATCTTCGGATCCAATCTTGGATTTCACGGACTTTGTATTCTTTTTAAGATTTTGAGTAGACTTTAAACCAAGATTTTTCAGCAAATCTTCATTCGGACCAGAGAGTCGCTTACATTCCAGAGAAAGATCTGCAAGATTACCATCTTGTTCCTGTTGTTTTGATCTTATGTTCCTGGCTTCCAAACCTTTTGTCACTACTGTTTCACTTTCTGCATTATCAGACTCGTCTTCTTTATTCTTCGAGGTGCTGGAACTACTGAATCTTCTTAAGCTAATAGTGACATCTTTCTTTTCGGCAATTTTTGCAGGAAGACTCTTTCTAGGTCGTCCACGAACGTCTCTAGCGATAAAAGGTGCCAATTCTTCGGAAACGTCTTCATCTTTAGTTTTCGTTAATTCTTTTGCTTCTTTAATTTCTTTAACTTCTTTAACATCATTAACATCATTAACTTCTTTTTCTTTCTTAACAATTTTCTTCAGTCTTTTTCTTTTTCCCTCTTCCGATTTATTATTATCCTCTGCCTCAATCACTTCTTCCTTTGAATAAAGATCTACTTTATTTTGAATTGTTTCTTTACCACCCTCAAATTTTCTGCCAAGTGACGAATTTCTCGAGGAAGAACGTAAATCTTTTGCTTGAGAGGTGCTTGGCACAGGTGATAGAATTGGAAAATCAGCCGGTGATTTTTCCAGGGATTCTTCTTTGACAGAGGACTCAGTTTCCGGTTCTAACGTTGGCATTTTGTCACTAGATAATCTTGAATTTCTCCGCGAAGTTCTAACCGCGTCTTTCATTAGATGCTGGGCAGCTTTAAGCTTTGACCGAAGAAAACGACCTGACGCAGAAGAACCTTTGCCGCGTTTTTTCAACCCTTGAGGTAGATTGGAAGGTTCAATTGAATCATCTGATTTCTGGAGAGACTTGGAAGTTTTTAAAGGGCTACGAGCGAATTTCCCGTCGTTGGTTCTTAACTGAGACTTTGCCTTCATCGATGCGTTCAGCGACGTAATTGGATCTACATTTTTCTTTTTCTTTAACGAATTACCAGCAGAAGTTCCGTTCGCAGAAGATTGAGAAATCGATTTTGCAATATTTGATTTGCCTTTGGTAATAACTGGGTCATTGATTTTACTAGTTTCACCCTTAGGACTACTTCTAGCAGCGGCAGCTTCGACTGGAGAAACAGATTTGGACTTTAGAGCACGAGTTTTTGGATGTTCGATGTGTCTGATTATACTTTCCTTTGTTTTGATAGTCTTTCTCTTGCTTAGGACTTTGACGTCTCTGACTATTCTTGTTCGACGACTGGTTTCAGATGGATCGCCGACTGTATGTGCATTGTTGGTGTTTTGATTCAATTTTTTCTGCTCATGAGAACCCACGACGGTTTCAATCGCGGCGGAAATATTATCGTTTCGGCAGCGTTTTCGCTGGAAGGATTTTGCGTTTTTCAGAAGTTTGTTGCGAAGTACTGCTTTGCTGCGCGAGAGACGAGTGGAGGAAGTATCGACCAGGCCGGATCGTGATTTTGCTTGAACCTGAACAGAGATTTCGAATTATGTTATTTTTTTTAAATGTGTTCCTGTTATTTATTAAAAACCTCTCCACAAAGTTTATTGTGATTATTTAAAAAAATTAAAAAGTTTAAAAGCATACAATTTAAAGTTTCAAGTAGCTTATGTCGATTTTCTGTTTTATTAACACTACCCTTTGGAAACATTCTGACCGGAAAATGTCATGTAAAAATCTTGTTTTTCTCGACCTTCATGAAAATGATAAGGGAGACCTTAAATGCATCCATATATTATTATGAAATTGATGGTGGACACACAAAAGAGAGGGGGAGGCACACTGTGAACAAGAGAACAGTTTTCCCAATTAATGCTGATCGAAGCGTAGAACACGATTCAAGATTCATGCCCACGCAAAGGTCGTCATGTGTGATAATCAATACTATACAATGTACATGTTTAATGTATCTTCAACGTCCGCACGGAGTATTTTACATTATTTCCTTATCGCTATCAAGTTCAGAACTTGATTGCATTTCGAGTTCCTTCATTAATATTTGGCCCGCGTAATGCACATCGTCTGCTTAATTGCTAGAAATTGAGCTATCGCCTAAGGTTTACCCCAGAGGGAGGGAGATGCTTTCACGTAGTCGATAACAAAGTCAATTAAAATCGTGGTTACATCTACCAAGAATCACCGAGTACAAAGTGCATGCTTCTTAAACTTGTCCACTTTAAAGTTTCCTTTTTTATTCTTTCTGCACAATTGCCTTTATGAAATGAACTTCCAGACTGACAATGAGAAATTCAGTACAGTCCAGTAAAATGAAAAACAAAAAGTATTTTTAAAATCCACTTTTTCATCATTAATTCATTATAGAAAGCATTTAAATTAACAAAATGGTTTCACAAGTGCTTCTTTTAACGCAGAATTTTGATAAGTTTTCTTGAATTTGTCTATTATTTACAATTTTGGTCTCTTCAAGTTATTTCGCTAACGATAAATGCTTTTGGGAAAATACAGTTTATTCATAAAATAACATTACTGTTATAGCAAACAATATTCACGAAAGTGGATTTTTTAGGTTTGCAGGACATTTTTCTGACATGAATTGTACAAGAAATAATCGTGTGTTGCAATTATTTCGATTGGACTAATATTTTTTTATGGAGTAGACACTTATTTATATATGAAACAAATGTATATGTTAGGTTTTAAAATTAAACAGTAGACAAATCATTCTCACCTTCCGTAATCGACCCTGAGAACGCGCGGCACTTTCTTGCAAGACTTTCCGAGTTGCTCTTTTCGGTGGTAAATTTGCGAGCATCTTTTGAATACTCTCACCTGAAATTGTAATAGAGACAATTTTCAGAATAAATATCATTTCTGAAGTTTTTGAGTGAGAAAAACTAAATGCTCTCCGTAGAACTCTCATACATATCTATAGGCAAACATGATTTAAAATTTAAAAAATATCTTCTTACGATCACTGGGCCGAACTCTAGGTCCAGCTGGTTGTTTTTCTTTTGGAACGTTGATTCTTGGAGTTTGTGAATTCTGAATATTTCTCTTCATTCCTCGATTTCTGCGTCTTCTGCTGCGACTTCCGAAAGGTCGCCACTTGCATTTCTTCTTCCCGTTACCAAATAATCCCAGGAGCCAAGCTTGATCACCCCCACATTCTAGCATGTGTTTGTGTAATTCGGCCAAACTGCTACAAGTTTTGGAACACTTGGTGCAAATTTTCTCTGCAAGCACCAAGTTCTTAACTTTAGAGCTCGCCAAACTTTTTCCTGGTAGGAATAGATGCTTGTAAAGCTCCAGTTGGTCGCCGGAAAATTCATAGTGTGAACACCACACGTTCGGGTGCATCGCTGCCTTGTGATCTTCCATTTCCTTTAAAGTTTCCTAAAAAATAAATTACTTAGCAAGAACCTTTAAGAAATGCAACGGAATTTAGCAACGTAATTGTACCTCATATTGACTCAGTAGAATGCACAATTACAGAGGAATACTCACTTGTTTAGCAGCACATGCACCACATATGTAAATACGTGGTCTGGACCATTCGCCAGTGAGTTCAGCGTACATGACATGGTTACTCAATGCAGGATCCTGGCTAGGATCACCCCACTTTTTCAGCCTAAGAAAACTTTGAAACTCGCTTGAAAATTCCGTGGAGAATTCGCATCCAAATTGAGTGCCTTTGGAGGTGGAAGGTCCAGAAGAACTGCTAGATTCAGTCTCCTGACCAACCAGGTCAACATTGCTGTCTTGAAGATTCTCCTCAGACGAATTCCCTACTTTGGTATTTTCGACACCTTCCACAACACGACTAGAACTTGAACTCTTTTCATCCGATTCGTTGAGTTCAGTTTGAACAAAATCGGACTTTGATAAACCCAGAGTGGGTATCTGATTCAGCCTACTTAAAGTATCGCCTTCTTTGATCAGCTGCTGCTTCTTTCGCAGAGACAGCTGCGTGGAGATATCAAATTTACTCAGATCTTTTATGGAACAAGTCCACTGCTCTTTTCCATCGTACTTCCTCGGGAAGTTGTATTTTTCGAAGGATACCCTTCGGGGATGAGATCTGCAATTTTTGCTTGGTTTCTGTGCATATTCGCTCGAGTTTTCAAATTCTTCAGAAGAGTAGTCTTTGTTGTAGACGGGAGTGATGGCTGTCAGGGAAATGTCGATGGGAAATTGCATCTGGTTGGTGTTTTGTTCATAGAAGGATTGAGATTTTAGGTCTACTGTGGAAGATTTCGAGAGGGAAGTGGAGTTTGCTTGGATTTTGCCATCTAAATGATGAAGAAGATTTTCCCGAATATTACAGCTCACACTACTGTAGAAGGAACTCTCGAATTCCGGACTTCCAGGATTACTGCAGAGATCTTTGTTTATTGCGTTGGAGGCGGGCACTGTATAGCTTTCACGAATTTCAGGATCGTCTTCTACTTTTTTGTCTTTGGAAGATACTTCCACCTTCTCTCGGGAGGGCATCGGCAATTCCTTGACTGAAGAAATCTCTTTGAAAGTTTCCTGAAATTCAATTAGGGAAAGGTTGGATTAGAAAAACAAATTTTTCTTTCTGATACTCCGAATATTTTTCGAATAATTATATTTTTGATATCTTAAAGTTAATAACTGATGAATATTTAATCTTCACTTCTGGAGATTTTTATCTTTCCTAGGGTGAATGAAAAATTCCTGGATTCTCAATTTTGGATTATCGCCAAATGGGCGCACAGTGGGAGGATTCGGGAATTTGCTGTTCATAATCCACTACAACCTGCAATTCTTGGCCGATTTTGATGGTTTTTTTAACGCTCAGGATTAATCCCTGCAGAGCGACTTCAGACCCAATTTTTCAATTTTACTCTTTGGAATTTATTATTTAAACACATAGAACGTCAAAATTGGACCTTTTACGAATTTCTTTTCTTCTCCGAAGAAAAGACTTAAGAGAAGTCGCTATCTATCAGAATTATTGTAGATACACTTCAGGAACATAAATATTTAATTTAAGATGTAAATCAGTAGTTATAAACAATTTATATGAACAAAGATTTTCATACGGTACTCAAGCGCAACAAAAAACTTTATCTTGATTAAAAATGCCTAAAAATCCCATAGGAGTAGTATTTAGAATGGAAAATATCCATTAGTTAACAATTACCATTATTATAAACATTCTAATAAACAAATTATGTTTTTTCTTCGAAGTATTGTTTTTCTCATCAAACAACTTTCAAATTAATTCTAAATTATAATAAACAGCTGCAGAAAAATATAAATATTTGTATTGTTAATAACAATAATGAAAACAAATTTAAAAATTCAGCGTTTTCAATGGGGAAAACTTATTTTTTCTGCTAAATCATGTTGCAGCTATCTCAGTGGTTATATTTCATCGAGAAAGTGTGGCATCAACTTGCATTTGTTATTGTTATTAACCATATTTTAAATATACAGTCATCTATAGCAATTTTACGTCTGAATAAGTGGTTTTTTCGTATGATTATTTTAATGCATCTTGATAAATATCTAACTTTGTCAGTAATTATCAATTAATATTAAATATTATTAGATAATTAAAGAAAATTGTGGCTTTTTTTTAAACAAAATAAAAAAATTATTTTGCTTTATTATTTTGCTATACTATAATATTCTATCAGAAAAATGTCTTCCTTCATTGAATTTCATTATGTGCACAATAATTCGTGAAGAGTGAATATACTAAATTTGGACATTATTGACTTTTAATAATTTAAAATAATGCATTTTTGCTTAATACTGTTCTTGCATTACAAGTATGTTACTATTTATTATAATTTATTCATATTTATCAATAACTTAAAGCTGTTTACAGTGCTAGTCGCTTAATTTATATTTTGTTTTACAAAAATCTCCACATAAGTATAACTGGTGAAAAAACCTATTATTTCAACAGTAAAATCATTTTTCTTAAATATTTTGTTGATGAAAGTTACAATGTTCTATTATTATTTGATAATATGTAATATTAATTGAGAATTACTGACAAAGTTACTTTTTCAAGTACCACTATCGAGATGAATTAAACTAATCATTACGAAAAAACCGCACACTTTCTTGATAAAATATAACCACTGAGATAGTTGCAACATGACTTAGCAGAAAAAATAATTTTTTCCCGATGGAAAACACTACATTTTTTAATTTGTTTATAATATTGTTATTAACAATACAAATATATAACAATTATATTTTTATAAAGCTACTATTATAATTTAGAATTAATTTGAAAGTTTTTTGATGAGAAATACAATACTTCAAGAAAAAAAACTTGTTTATTAGAATATTTATAATGACGGTAATTGCCCTGGTGAAAAAAAATTTTTACAAAAAAGTACAGCATTTCTATAACTGTCACTTTTTGTTAAAACATGTACTTTTTTGACTTTGTCAAAAAAGTACAAAATTTAGCAAAAAAATACAATAAAATACAAATAGCTAATTCTTTCTTGTATTTTCTTGTAGAAAAGTAAAAAAATTAACAATAAAATATAAGTTTCTACAATTCAAAAATTTGTATAACTTTTGATTAACATTTTTTTAATTTTGGTGTTTGACGTCTTAAATACACTTCTAATTTTATGTAAATTATTGTAGAAAATTACAAATCTTTACAAAAAATACAAGATTTCGCAAAACTTGAAATATTAGAAAACTGTACTTAAAATTATGTTGTAAATATTGGTAGTTTATTGTGGAAATGTAAAAATTTAAACAAACAAAAAATATAAATTTTTATGTAATATATAAGTTTCTACAAGAAACTACAATTTAAAAAAAAAATATTACACTTTTACCAAGAACTTTTGCTATTACAATAAATCACAGATCTAGCAGCACTTTCAGTTATGCAACTTTTTTTACATTGAAATTGTACCTAGACATCTACATCTCCCAAACGTAATTTCAAATTAGAAATATTTTTTATTTTTCAAAATAAGTATATGTAAATTAATTCAGACCTTATTTAAGTATGTATACGTTTATTTTGCAGAATATTAACATTCAGTGACACAATCAAGCACAGTTGCATTAATAATAAGAGCGATGGATTTTAATAAATTATATCAATTGTTAGAAACACACCTAACTTCAGTTCCGTATCGAATCAAGAGTAATTTTCTTTAAAATAATATCAAACGTATTAAAAATCCAAAATAAACCGGCAAGATGGAGCGAAAATTTTAATTAATTTTTTCAGTACCCATCATTTTGAAAGAATATTTTAAACCTTTTTTAAACAAAATGTAGATTTCTGAAGATTTGGAACAAAAAATTTAGAATCTTTTTAAGCATTTTGCAAGGTTTAAAAAAAATGAAAATTTTTTTATCAAAATTCATAGAAAAATTAAAAATGAATTTTTTCATTAGATTCCTGGAAAATTTATAAATGAGTTTTTTTAAACAAATATTTAAGAGAATATTCAAAAAGATTTCAAAACAAATTTTAATGTATAAATTAATATTTCTAGCTTAAAATTGCCTAAAATTATATAATTTTGGAAATTTATAAATTTTTTCTTTCATTCTTCAATTTATAGCATTGAAAATGATAACGTGGATTTCTATTTTTTTAAATCTTTCAACTGTATAATTTATAAAAGTCAAAAATTTTAAATTTTGCAGTTTAAAGACTTTAAATTAAAAAAAATTCAATTGAAAAGTGTTAAAAGCTTCCATTTTATAATTATTGAGCGTTTGAATTCAAAAAATTGTAAGCCTTAATTTTGAAAGTTTAAAATACAAAAGTATTTCACGTTAAGTGTTTTAATTTGCAGTATAGTTTTTATAACTTCAAATGAAAAGATTTCTATGTTCGAGAGTTCGAATCTTTTAATTTCAATGACCGTGATCAATTCATAAAATGTCCAATTTCGATATTATATATATTTTTTAAATAATGAATTCCAGAGTGAAATTAAAAAATCGGGCCTGAACTCGTTCTGCAGGGATTAATCCTGGGCGTTAAAAAAAAATCAAAATCGGTCGTGAGGCCTCGTGTATCGAATAATATTTTTCTTTGCAAATAACAATGCAAAATCTGAGATTGCCTGCCGTTTATAGATATCGAATATAACCTCACTGGCCCTACACGATATTAACATAGTAACCGTTTAAGATGCTAGATGGCACTAATAGTTAAAGTAGTGAGCAAAATTGTTTGGCAACCATGGAGAGCGTTTTGCTCACCGATGTTGGGGATTTTGCTCATCGCTTTCGTACAAAAGGGGAATCTACCATTTTCGATGCTTGTACAGTCTGTACACGGTGGCCAAACGAGGGTTTTGCATGCATGTGTACAAAAATTGAGTTTTCTCTAATTCCCGACGCTCCATTAACATCAGAAAACCTCATTTTACTCTCAGAAGCTTAAAAACTTGCTGTCCTAAATAATAAGAGTCGTATAATTATATAATTTAGTTTTTGAATTAACCTGACATTTCCCTAAAAGTGGTTCCAAGCCTGTTTATAAAATGGAATGGGGTTGTTTCACAAGTTTAGATAAAACAATTTTTGAAAAGTTAATTTTGAGCTAAACACCCAGAAAACGATTTGGTTCAATCAATAACGCTTCAGGGAATTTCAAGGATTTTCAAATATTTTAGGATCTTTTTCCGCTCTCCATTAGTAGGAATTTTCAATTGATTTTGATGGTTTCGAAGGAATTTCAAAATTTTTAAGAAATCCTCACATTTTAAAGCTTTTCGCTAATTGCCAGGGATTAAAAATTATATTATTACATTGACGCGTCTTTTTCAAAGACTCCTAAATGCATCTTAAATTCTCCCTAAAACTTATAATATTGCAGTTTAATTATTATAACTATTTTAATACTTCAACCAGGAGCAAATTTCATCTAGATCTATATATAACTCTTTTTCAAATTAAAAAAAAAAAAAAAAAAAAAAAAAAAAAAAAAAAAAAAAAA
>CAKNYM010048599.1:80875-106664 GCA_932195095.1 Andricus curvator
TGCTGTTGGACTGAAATTTTTCATTTTCACTCATTTTCGTAATCGCTCCAAAACTATAATTTAAAAAATAATGAACATTTCTTTTTTCATAAACCTGTTCTCAATATTCTCATAAATGCTTCTTGAAAATTTCAAGTTAAAAAATCATATCAAAGGCTCGCTACGAGTCTACAAATATTGTAATTTTAGACAACTTTCAAGGTGTCTCAAATTTTTTTATAACTTTGTTGGTGTATTAAAATTTGACAAAATGCATCTTTACTGAGAAGAGAGCAAGTTTATAAAAGGGCAAATAAATTGACTTGTAATTTCTTGAACAAAATCAAGGAAGTAAAAAAAGTATACGTTTTACGTGTTAAACTCCATAAGACACAAAAATTGATTTACAAAGTACTAAAAATCATTTCATTCCAAAATAAAAAAATATGCATTTATTTGTTTCTACGAGAGAACAATTTCGCGTCGACGCTGGTCGAAAATTCCAAAATGTGTATTTTTGGGCCACCCTAATATATATATAGTTAAAAAATAGGTTAAACAATCACCGCAGGGTCCCACTGGGTGCAACTGCCATCCATGAAAATGTCACTGGCTCCCAGTAGAATCGCGGAAATCACGACAGGCCGGCGAACCCCTCATGTGTCTTAAGGACGCGGAGCAACCCAAGGATGACAGCCCTCTGAATCTATCTCGCAAGTGCCTCGGCACGTTTTTAGCACGCGGGCATCGCTTTGAAGTTACGAACCAGTGATAGCTTCGCTCCTCCAAGAGCACCGATCACAAGGACAATTATTTTTACCGAATTATCTGGGTACAGTCCTATGGGGACGGCGATTTGTCAAGCTCAGCTTAGGGGGCAGCACCGTAAGTGGAGATATACCTTGTACGCAGGCACAAGGCAGTATGTACAGTTTCCTTACTTTTTTGTTATTTGGAAAGCGATTTGGTTCTTT
The DNA here is from genome assembly GCA_932195095.1 of Andricus curvator. Lineage (NCBI taxonomy): Eukaryota > Metazoa > Arthropoda > Insecta > Hymenoptera > Cynipidae > Andricus > Andricus curvator. The sequence goes on from CAKNYM010048599.1 coordinate 81,829, forward strand.
ATTTTGACACCAAAATGTCACATGCACACCTGGCATTTCGAAAATAGTGCTTCAAGCTAAAACCTCAAAGCTGCGTTATGAAGGAGTGATATAATTCGAATAGCAGACGTTACCACCACCGTTGGAACCGTCGTCTTGTGTATCTCTTGTCAAGAGAGAGATATTAATTTGATTTTTACTATTATTTTCCTTCATCCTGTCTTCTTTTATAGAGGATTCGGATAGCTTTCAATCTCTTTGAGAGAGAAATTCTAACTCTCACATATTTAACATTAACAGAACTGAAGCAATCATCGAAAACAATAAAAAGAAAATAAAGTAGAAAGAAAGTCGATTTTTCGATAAATGAAAAAAATTCCCGATTTCCCAGTCAATTAGAGATCCTGAGATTTGACATATTTTTTTTTATAAAATGTATATTTTACGCAACACTCATTCTCAAGATGTACTAGTTTGTAATTATATTTGTACTGTAGCTACTGGCATGTGAGAAACGTGCGTCTTCAAATAAAAATATGGGGCGCGTGCTAAATCCCACGTCCCCGAACTTTAAAAGTTTAAGGCAAGGGGCACTTTAAACAAGGATTCCTTAATGCACTGGACAAATAAATATTTCTATTTCATTAATACTTTGATGAATCTAAGAATAAATCATTTTATATATTTGTCAATAATTATGATTGAAGCAAAAGCTACGATAATACATTTTAAGACAGAAACTCAGAATTTTGTTCACGAAAATAGTTTCATAATTTCGGAAATCTTTTAAAAGGATGAAAATGCCAAAAAATTTCAAAGGATTTCACGAAGATTTCAAAGATTCTAAAGATTTCACAAAGAAGTCAAAGATTTCACAAAAGCCTGCACACCAGATTTCAAGAGTGATCAACTCCTGGTGAAAGCGTCATTAGTTGAACAAAATTTTAAGTCATCAGACCGCCTAAGACTACATAATTTGAATTGAAAATAAAGTGCATCAACTTTCAAAGTAAAATACATATTTTTAGATTTAAAGATTCAAATACAATGGAATGTCGTTAAAAAATTGGGGATTAAAGAATTTCCGATTGACAGTTGATAAATTACACAATTTTAAAATGATTAGCAATAGCGTTTCAAAGATCAAAGTTGATTTGAATTCTTAAGGCTTCTACAAATGTATATAAAATCTTAATAGCTGAACAATTTTAAATTGGAAACATTTCATATAGGGTATCATATAGGCCATATATAAAAGAAGTATTACATTTTGCAAATGGTCAAAAATAGGTTAGAAAATAAATGTAAATCTCTTTCATATGACTGCACTTCTGTAACATTATAACAATTTGCTTAAGAGAAAACATTTTTTCGTCCGACCACTGATACGTAGCCGGAGACCGGTTAGTTATCCTATGTAATATAGTTGAACTACTTTCAGTTTTCAGTGTTTGAAATTAAACGACGAAATTAACTTTGCAGTATACCTAGCAATAAAAGCCTAAAAAAGGGATGATGTAAACACGTTTCTGTCATGTTCTCAAAAGAGTTGAATGTTGGAAGTGGAAGAAAAGTTTGTTTTTCCTGTTCTTCCTTTTTATGGTCGACCTATCCTATCTCATTCTATTTCACCTCTCTTGACTTTTTTCTTATTTTCGAGTTACATTTTTCTTCGAGCCCCACAGTACAGAAATTCTATCCTCTTCTGTCGCAGAAGAAACTTCACACTATATTTGTTCCTCTCTTTGGTATAGCGTTTGTCTCTCTTTCCCTTGGGCTATTCGCCTCTATCTGTTTTCCACAAGAGAGAACACCACACCGGTACTTCTCCTGACGTCCTTTTATCCGGAAGTACCGGTCCGGTCCTCACTATCCAGTATCCATGGTGGGGTTGGAATCGATAACCGCCCCTAGAACGCCAGACTGGGTTGCTACCTCACAGCACGTTTACGTGGTTCACATCGTGGTTCAGATGGGAAAGTCTAACTCTACATTCTAGATACATCCAATTCTAGAATTCTAGATTTCCAGATTAATAGAACTCCAAGAAGACATTTTATACTATGTATAAATACTAGATCGCTAGGACATTTAAATTTAAAATGAAATTTAAATTTGTGAAAAAGGGGCGCTTTGTGATTTCAAACAATATTCATTTTTATATAATAGTTTTGTTCAAACTCAATTTAAAAACAGGACGGCCGAAAAACTTCATTTTCAAAATTCCCTGACTGTTCAATTTTTCATTTTCCCTAACCGTTAATATTCATAGACCAACATTTTAATCTTGTACCACTTTTAACAAAGAACTTTTCATAAAAGGAATGAAAAAATTTTAGATTGGAAGAAAGAAATTTCAAATTTATTGATTTATTTAACCAAAAACGTGACTTCTCTATCATAAAAGATGAATTTTCAACATAAAAGGACGATTTATAAAAAAAAAACAGTTGAATTTTCAACCAAAGAAGATGATTTTTTAACAAAATAGTTCAACTTTCAACAAAATAATTACATTTTCAACAAAGTAGTTGAATTTTTAACCAAATTCTGGAATTTTCAACCAAATGGTCGAATTTTCAAAGCAAGAAAGAATTAAACTTCAACCAAAAACAGATGCATTTTCCACCAAATAATTGAATTTTATAGAAGACAGTTGACTGTTCGACAAAAAAAACGATGAGTTTTCGATCGAAAAGGACTAGTTTTCTGTCCAAATACACGAATGTTCAACAAAACAGTTGATTTTTCGACCAAAAAAATATAACGTTTTTTTTTAACATTTAAATTTTCAATCAAATAATTAAAGTTTTAACAAGACAGTTGTGTTTTTTAACCAAATACTTATATTTTCTACCTACAAAGTTGAACTTTTCAGCAAATAGTTGAATTTTCAACAAACAAAGATGAACTTTTAATCAAATGGTCGAATTTTTAATCAAAAGAGATTAAACTTTAATCAAAAACAGTTTCATTTTCAAACAAATAGTTAAATTGTCAAGACACAAAGAGGAATTTTTTGAAAGACAATTGAATTTTTACCCCGAAAAGTTGAATTATCAACAAAAAGAGGAATTGTCAACGAAAAATCTAACAGTTGACATTTCAAACCAGGGACCCGTCCGAAACTTTCGTTTCGTCACGTTATACAAAAAGTACCAACTCATTTGTTTCCTTTTCATTACGTTTCGATAGATTGAAACAAAATTAAAAACGAAATTGTCATAACGTCATATTTTACCCGTCTGCCTTTTAATATTTACATAAGATGCACAATGATTCGAATAAACTATTCTTTACAATTACGCGTAATTAAAAAATTTCGTTACAATTTCGGTATTTTGAATAACGTATTCTAAATCGAGTGAATATATTTACGTCTTAGCAATATAGACAGAATGAAAATGACGAACGTATTTTGTTTCGTTTCGGTCGGGTCCCTGTTTCAAACAAAAACAAAACAGCGAATTTTTAACAAAACAGTGAAATTTTCAACCATAGAGAGTTGAAGTTTCAACAAGATAATCGCAATTACAACAAAATAGTTGATTTTTTAACATAATAGTTGAATTTTCAACCAAGAAAGATGAATTCTCAACAAAAAATGTAATACTTCATATTTCAACTAAAAAAGATGAAAATTCTACCAAACAATATCATGTTTGAAACGAAAAGACGAATTTTAAATCAAGAAGATTAATTTTCTACCAGAAAAGACTAGTTTTTAATAAAATATGTCCATGAATTTTCAAAAAAAAAGTTTAATTTTCAACTCGGAAAGATAATTTTTCACCCAAAAATAGACTATTCAAATTTCCATGAAAAAAACGCAATTTTCAACAAAATAGTCTAATTTTCAACCACAGAGATGAATTTTCAACCAAAGACATGAACCTGCAATCAAAAAAATGAATTTTTAACAAAGAATTCAACTTTTACCTAAGACTTTTCAATTAAAAAAGGTCAACTTTCAACAAAACAGTTAAACTTTCAATCAAAAAGAATAACTTTCAACTGAAATGATGAACCTTTTACCTAAGTAGTTGCATTTTCAATTGAAAAATATAAATTTTCAACAAAATAGTTAAACTTTCTGACAATTTTAACTATCCCCCCCCCCAAAAAAAAAGAATTGTTTTTCTATAGCAAGTGCATTTAACTTTAACATTAGCGTAACGTTCGAGATGACCCACCCCCGAAAGGCGTTACATATTTTTTGAATGGCCCCAGTTCAATTTTCAAACAAAAATATGAATTTCTGGCCAAAATAGTTGAATTTTCAATCCAAAAAGACGAATTTTCAACAAACAATTGACTTTTCAAGCAAATAATGAAATTTTTAATTATAAAAATACAATCGTCGGGAGGAAGCAGCTGTAAAAAAATGAATGAAAATAAAAATACAAGACACATAAATTATTGACAAGAATATTATATCAGGGTGGCCGTAAAACTTCATTTTTAAAATTCCCTAATTTTTCTGTGAACAATTTTTAATTTTCCCTGGCTATTAATATTCAAAGGCCAGAATATTAATCTTGTAACATTTTTAAAATAGAACATTATAATCTGAATAAAACAATTTCAAATTTATTATCCTTAACAGTTACTTAAAGTGCCCCTTACAGAAATTCTCTCACTTTTACCAAATTTTTGTTTCAATTCGTGACTTTCAGCTAACTTTCCCTGAGCAATACAATTTTTAAATCCCCTGAGTTCTCTCTGACCTACGGCCACCCTGCAAAAAGTTGTGTAAAACCTTTTTTTCCTATTGTTTGAATAAGAAAAAATTAAAAATAATTTCATCTTGAAACTTGAATTGCGCAACTTCGTTTCTAAATACTATATTTATGAAAACTAGCATGATTAGATATTTAGTTGGAAATTGGAGGTGTCAAAGAGGATGAACTAGTGACTAGTCGTCCCGAAAATTTGGGACGACTAGCTAAGCATATGAAAAATATTGGACTAGTCATCCCGAATTTCGGGACGACGAGACACTTCGTTAAATTAAATAAAAAGCAAGAAAATTGGCGTTAGGATTACTGGGACTTTTACCTTATTATTTTTCCAAAAATTCGTTATATTTTTCGTATAAATTTGATTTCTATTCGAATACAATTTTTTGGATTTTCTGTCCTAAGAATCTTAATTTTGTTAATACTTTTCTAACCTAATGGTGTTAGTCTTTGTAAAATTATTTTACTTCAGTTGATATTAAATTATTATTTTGATGACCACGAAGCATCCAATAGTTTGTTTTGGCCTTCTTGTTTGTTTTCATGTGATTTAACTTCCATATTTTCTAAATTCTGATGTATTATTTTTTATATTTACCGGATATCTCAATGGATACTTTATCGAGATACGGGACAAGTTCTCGCTGTCTTCAGTCGGGATGGTTCCCGAAATCGATGTTTTCTGGTCTTTATGATTCCAACTTGAAATTGTAGAATTTGAAGCCTTTCAAATTGAAATATTTTTAATTTAGATGGTAGTTAGTTTCAAATGTTCAACTTGATACATTTCTAAATTAAAAATAACACTAGTTTACAGCCATTTTGCCCACCATATCTCACTATGATTTTCCCATGTATGTAGGCCCACTAAACACGAAAATCACACTTAAAATTTTGTATGGAAGCGTTTTCGAGATATCAATGTTCAAATTTTTCTTTCAATTTTCAGAGTTGTTCCGACGCTTTTGAATATATCTCGAGTTCTAATTGACCAATTTTCCGAAATGAGCACTTGAATTGAAGGCAACTAAATCCTCTACAACTTTCTATTCTAAAGTTTTTAGATCGGCCCAGTAGTTCAGATGCTAACGATTTTAATCAGTTGGCTAATATTTGCGATTTCTATTCTTCCCAGGACGATATGTGAATTTTCGACCTCGACTTTTGCCAAAAAATACAACTTTGCCAACTTATTAAAATCGCTAGAATCTGAACTACTGGGCCGATCTGAAAACTTTAGAATAGAAAGTTGTAGAGGATTCAGTTGCCTTCAATTTGAGTGCTCGCTGAGGGTAATCGTTCAATTAGAACTCGAGATCGGTCGGAACTACCCTGAAAATCGAAAAAAAATTCGAACATTGATAACTCGAAAAAGCTTCCATGAAAAAATGTGTGTGTGTGATTTTCGTGTTTAGCGGGCCAAAATACATTAAAAATCATATTAGGATGTGGTGGACAGAAAAAAATTTTTATTTTATAAACTAGTGTAACTTAATTTTTAATTACTAGTTTTAAGGCGCGAATATAAAACATTTTCTCAACTTCTCATTGGTTATGTCGAAAAGCTACAATTTTAAGAACATATGTAATTATTCCATCCATAGATATTTAAGCCTTGAATCTTAAATTAGGGTTGGGCGAACCAATAGGGGTTTCCTTTGCATCCCGAAAAGTCCTAAAAGAATTTTCACCGCAGATTAATATCTGGAAATTAAGTTATTGACATTTCAAAAACAATTACATTTTTTTTAAATTTCGAATAATGTTGATCTAAGACAAAGATGTTCTACACTGAACTTTTATCTCATAAAACTACGCATTTTTTATGCACTGAGAGGTCTATTTGGTTTAAAATGTCGAGGAAAGCTCCCTGATTATAAATATCCAGGGTAATTTTTCGAAAAGTTGAGTGTTTTATTGCTTAAACAAGTTTTTATAAACAAATGAATTATTTATTGAAAAAATTCTGTAAAATATTTTTCACTTGTAACATTTTTTTAAATATTCAAATTATGAGTGTGCAAAACTTTTGTACTTCATATAAATATTTTTGTTTGTATCAATTATTTTCAAAATTCATTATAATAATAATCAACGCTCAAAAATAATTTTGGTTACAACAACCAGAACAGAATGTTAAATATGCCCTTACTATCAATTATGGTTAAAAGTATTAGAAATTTCTGGTTATTTTAATTAGTTTTTATGGTAAATTTAATCAGAATATCTGGTGATAATAACCAGAATATTTTTGACCAGAAAGTTTTCTGGTAGCTTAGGAATAGAAAATTCTGATTAACATCCTCTGAAATTTCGCCTCCATACTATACATTAATGAATGGAGATATTCTATATTGCGCACTTAGATCACTTTGTCAATATAAAAATTCATGATAATTTACTTTTTTAATTGTTGTCTGCAATGTTACAATTTTTCGAAGACATCTGAAAAATGTGTGCGTAGATTAGAAGTACCACTGTACCACTCTGTCGCGTATGCAGAGAACGCACAGCTTTAAGTTATAAAAACACTAAATTGACGTTTAACTAAAATTATTTATACTAATTACATTTATGACAAAGCATCAATTCACACATTCAGCAACACGAAATTTCTCGAAACCGACAAAGGATCACCTTGAAGATCGCGAAACTCCTGTTACCAGAAATAATAACCAGAATAATTTTAAACAGAAAAAATCAACCATAGTTAATTAAGCAGAAAATTTTTGACTAGACGAGTCTATTAATAACTTTAACCAGAACTTTTTCTTCAGTGAAGAACCGACTTATTATAGGAATGCAAACATTCCATCACCTGTCTAGAAACTAGCATTTTATTGTTATCCGGAAATTAATTATTTTTTTAAAGATCTAGAAAGTGGAGTAAAAAAGTAACAGTAAGCCAAGTAAATTATTCCATCAAATAATAAATGCATCAGTGCTACGTTCTATTTTCTAACGATCCCTCATAGCATCAGTTTTGCGTAATAAATATAATCTCTATGATGTAGAATTCTAGATACATCCTATAGATTGTAGCAATATGTGCAACATTAATCGTTACGATGACCTGCGTGTCATGGGTTATCGGATTTTGGTATTAACTAATATGAAATTATATTCTGATCATATTAGCCTATATTGCAAATTTGATGCGTAATTCTAACCAGGTGTTTACTAAAATTACATTCATCATGCTAGAATTACAGAATTAGTCTCGCAAAACTTGGAAATACATTCCTGGTCATTTCCCCGTTTATTCTCGGCTTTTAAACTTCTTTCCTGTTCAATAAAACGACCCTCGCTTCTCTGGTTTTTTTACAATAATAATTTGAAAAAATGGAATTTTTAAATTAAAAGCGGCGGAATTGGAGAGAATTTACCAATTTTTTAAATTTCCGGTCAAAAACTGAATTAATTTATATTTTCTAGACTTCCCTATATAATGTACGCCTCCCTGAAAATGGTCTCCCTGCAGAATATTCTTGGCTTGATGAACTATTTAGACACGTCTATTCTGTACGAAGGGATGGGTGCAGTTCGTTTTGTAGCGAAACGATGAAATTCCAACGACAAGAGAAGTTTTGGAACACCCGCCAAAGGACAAAAAATTTCTTTGCGTTTCCTACGCCGACTACGGTGGCGAGAACGCGCTGTTACAAAGTGAGAAAAAAAACAATATACTTCGATAATACCTTGGAGACTTTAATTTAATTTAAACGGTCATTAAGTTCCGGTAAATATATTCGAACACTTTTCCTTTTAGTCTTTATGATTCTCCTGCGAGTTCTACTGAGAAACTAACACCCTTCATAACTCGTCAATTCTCACAAAGGAAAATACTTCTTTGACCTTGTCAAATTATAATATAATATCATAAAGATATCCAGTTATCCACCTTATTCGACAAATTGATTTTCACATAGGAAAACGTTTGACTAAATTTGAATTTTGATCTAGATTTTAATGTATAAATAATTTCTGTAAGAAACCCTGAATCAGCTAAGATTATAGAAATGCTCTCACACTTCCTTATCATCATTGAATACCTATAATGTATATGTAACTTCTTTCCCGCATCTTCTTCAAACTACTATCAACTATATCACTCCTGACAAGAAGAAATCTTGAATATTGTTAACAAATAGGTTGTCAGCAACCTTTTGCATCAAAAGTCGATGAAAAATTGCATCCTAACCTACTATACACAAAGAGGTTAGGTAAAATCAAAATTTCACCTACTTCTGTTTCACAATTATACAAAAATGTGTTAAAAACTTAAAGTTTAATAAATAATCTCGCTAAATAACCACCGAAAAATCATCTAATGTGTGATTTTGAGTGATTCTTGGCCTTTCAAAAAAAAATATAAAATAGCAGAATACAGTCTTAAAATGTCAACTCTCGTGTTTTCCAAATTTATTCAACATTAAGCGAACATTTTTAAAGAGAAGTTTGGTAACATTCTTTCTGATATTAGTAAATTATAAGTTAGATTATTTTTATTTTAAGTCGTTCGAAATCAATAATTGGTCAATTGTTATTTATACATCAAAATTAAAAATCGAATGTTTAAAGTTTAAATTTAGGGTAATACCTCATGTCAACACAAGATCTTGGGATTACATAACTACTTACTTTTTCCTGACGAGGCAGGGGTGCCAATGAATGAAACCATTCCAGAATTGCATGTTCTGGTCATTGGCACATGTGGTGCCAACTACTAGAGACCATACTTTTCGTATCAATTTTTATTGATGGAAGTAATGTGGGGGAGGTGGTATAGATTTTTAGATTGATCTAGAATTCCCGTGATATTTCTTTAAATACCACGTTCGTTCCGCAACACTGCTGATCAATTTCTCTAGCGATCACCCCAAGTGAAGAGCCTCACAGAGTCATCATGTGAAGCTCCCCACTTGGGCCCATTAGTATCCATGGTCGTTTGTTTCAGGCGTCATTCACTCCACTGACACTCTTCTTCCTGCATTTTTTGTAAACTATTTGTCGCCACACTTTTCTGTCCTGGCATACCTCTCTAGCTTCCTTCACGTTCATGCATTTTCTCATGCAAGCTCTTGTGTTTCTATAGCTTCTTATGTCTCTTCGAATTAGGGTCTCATTCACACATTCTAACCATTCCTTCCGCGGTCTGCCTCTGGGCACACTGCCGTTTATTTTACCCTGATACAATCGTTTCGTTAGTCGTTCATCTTTCATTATCTCAACATGTCCAAACCATCTGAACGAATTTCTTTCACGATGTCAACTAGTGTCTCCTCTACACCACACTCTTTGAGAATCCTTTCATTACACGATTTGTCCTTCAGTGTTTTGCCGTATATCATGCGCAGAAATTTCATGTTAATCGCATTAATTTTACTCTAATCCTTTTCTTGGTAGGTCCTAAAAATTAAAGTGAAAATGAAAGTAGAATTAAACTAATATCAGTATAATACAATAAATGTTCGCGTTTTCTAAAAAATTAACGGAAATTAGAAGGGGTGCCAATATCTAGCACAGTGCCAACCACTCGGGTTCTTATCCTGTGTTTATATAATCTTCATTCAAAGCGTTTAGGTTAAAAATTTGAAACTCGAAATTTCATCGTTCTTTATTTAAAGTTCAGCATTTACCTTTAAAAAAAGAAAAAAAAGTCACCTTTAGAAGCACATTTTAAGGAGGTGATTATTGATATTGTCAATAAATAATCCGATCTCTGATCCATTTTGTTTCACGAGCAAATCACCATTTATATTCTTATGTGAACATTTACACAGGAATACAATTAATTACTTATGATTTTACTTTTCTACATTTTTTTTCTTCAAATTCTATCCTAAAATACGAGTGTCATCGAATAGGAAACAAGACTTTGAGGACATACTTTGAAGCATAATTGGGCACTTTTGGAACTAAAATATTTATCTCTATATTCAGATTCCTCTGATCTAAATACAAATGATTCGTACAAGCATACATTATTCAGAAATGTTAAAACTTTGCTAAACATGAATTTGATATATTAAGTACTTTATCCTAGTAGTATTAGATAAGACCTATTAATTAAATCATGCGGAAACAGGTATACTGGCCGGGACTTAAAGATCACAACTTTTTGGCAACGACCCTTAATCCAATTTAATTGAATTCATGTCAATTCAAGTAGCTTTCAGAGAATTCAAACAAATGCAAGTAAATTTTCGTAAATTTCGAAGAATTCAATATCTTTTGCGAAAATTCCAGTGAATTCAACAGAATTTGAAATCACCTTAAATAAGTATAAACTTTAAAAATGCTAACATTACAAAGAGAGGTGGTTTCTCTGTCACGTATCTTGCAAAAATGACACCTATGAATTGCAAAAAAATATTTGAAATTTTCTTGAAATATTTGAAACCCTACGGAAATCTCTTACTACTTGTGAATAAATTCTTTGAAATCTCATAAAATATAATAAGATCTCGTGTAATCCCTTGGGATCATTTAAAATATTTTAAATCCTTGTATGTCCCGTGAAATCGGCCAATATCTTCCAAAATTCTATGAAATTCTGCCTTAAAAATCCCTTTACATTATTTGAATTAATTAAAAATATTTCAAATCATTTGAAATCCCATCGAATAATTACTGAAATCAATTGAGAATCCCTTGGAATTTTTTAAAAATATCCTAAGATATTTCAAATAATTAAAAATCTTTTGAAATCCCTTGATTATTTTTAAACTCTTCAAAATTCCTTAAAATTTTTAAAAATACCCTAAAAGCTTTAAAGTTCTTTAAGTTCCCTTCAAACTATTGAAATCAATTGAAAATTCCTTGGAATCTTCTAAAATATCTTAAAATCTTTGAATTTTTTTTTATTTTTTGGAAATACCTTGAAATATTTAAAATCTCTGAAATCCTACGAAATCCCTCAATTATTGTGAATACATTCTTTGAAATCCATTACATCTTCCATCCATTAAATCTTGGAAAATTTATGACAGTACCTTGAGAGCTTTTAAAATCCCTTAAAATCATCAAAATCCTCTTAAATCTGACAAAATCCCTTGGAATCCTTAAAAATATTCTAAAACCTTATAGGTCTTTTAAAATCGTTCCATATCTTCCTAAATTCTAGGAAATGCTTTAAAACACCGTGAAGCTATTTAAAGCTGTTGAAAATTCCCTGGAATTTTTAAAAATATCGTAAAATCGTTCGAAATACCTTCAAATATTGAAATCTGCTACCCACTGACCTGAATTCAATGGGTTCATCATTTATTGCATGAAAGAAAATTGATAGTAACTTTATGTTTAAAAAGTGATTTGAGAAAAAAGTTGCTAAAAGTGACTGTATGGGAGTCCTGATTATTATTCTTGACAGTTACTTAAAGTATTTCTTACAAGAAATTCCCTGAATTTTTCCATTTTTTTTCAAAATCCACGACTTTTCCTCGATTTCCAGATTTTCCCTGACTTGCTGCCTACCTGGAGCACTTCTTGAAGATATGTGAAAAATTTGCCAACAAAATTTTTCTCTGTACACTGATACTACATTATTTCCACAATCATCTTTAATGGCCGACAGACAAATGCTTCACAGAGAGAAATGAACACCAGAGGAGAAAGAGATAGGGTATGAGGTGTGGGGTGTGGGAGAGGGTTGATAGATGGAATTAAGTAGCAGAAGTGAAAAGAGGGAAAAAGAGATGTAAGATTCGTCGCTGAGGCGAGACTTCTCGTTTCTACAAATAGGAGAAGCTGTCTGAGCAACGTGTAAAAAACTGGTATATGCTTGGTATCACAGCTACATATGTATATTGTATATGTATAGTGTATACTCTACACCATTCTCACCTTCTAGTCTCGAAAACTCCACCAAGATATCTCTACTGCTCTAATTCGCCATCCACTACTTTCCTTTTACCGATTTTAAAAAATTATATTGACTCAATGATATCATGGGATTGAGACATCATTATTTCATTAGAAATCAATTCAAGGATAAAGCGATATAATTGACAGACGACAAGGCGTACGATCAGATGACTACTGGTACTGAGAAACCAGTGAACCTCACTGATTAAACCAGTGTCGGAACTCCACTGAATGAACCAGTGAATTCTCATTTCTCACTGATAGTCAGTGACACACTTTTGGCTGTTTCAACAAGTGAGATTTCACTGGAAATCAGTGAGATTTCACTGGTTCATTTTAGGAGAGCAGCTGAATTATAGGAATGTTGGAACTCTAACTATGGTGATAATGAAATAGTATTAATTTTGACAGAGGTTTGAAATTTATAGTTGATTTAACAGTTTACCTTACAATTAAACAGATTATGAGCGCCTATTTTAAATGAAAATAATTGGAATTGATAGGAGAACTAGTTCTTGAACTTAAGTGATTTTTTTAAACTTGACTTTAAACTTATTCAATTCCTCTGTATTTTTTACTAACCAAAAATGTGTACACGGAGAAAACAGGGTTTTTGGAATTGGGTAAAAAGTGAGTGAAGCTTGGGTGTAAATCCTCTACTGCATGGGAAAAATCTCAAATGTTCTTAAAATAGAGCAATTTTTTAAATGCTAATAGCAGTAAATCGTAAATAAATGGTAAGAATTGTATTGTTGGCATAGTAGAATTTATGGTTTTCAAAAATTACTAAATTCAAAGCTTTAAGTAACATTAATTATGGAGTATTTTTGTATGAACTCTACGATTTTGTTCTTGTTGTCTCTATTACATTTTATTAAACGTCATGTTGGATAAAGTCGTATTCATTTAGTGTAGAATTTCGAAAAAATGCCTAGAAAATAATTCAAAATGGAAAGGAACATTCCGAATGTCAGGAGCTTTAATTAATACATAATTTAGAGATTACTCCCAGTCGATGAAATGCAATATCTGTAACGTATTACTTGTAAAGATTGCCTCGCAGCATGGCAATTTTAGTTTGGCAGGTAGGCGTATAATTCCAAGCTCCCTGGGAAACTTTGACCTAGCGGATAGAAGAAAATATTGTTTAAATATGTCTTCTTCATCAAACTTTGAATGGTAAAAAGACTCAAATTTATTTAGTAACTTTTCTAAAAAGTATAGAGCATAGTACAAGAATACAAGGAAAATAATGTTATCCCTTGTAACCATCAATGAATATCTTTCGTGTTAACGTGCTGGACCAAACAGTTATGCGTGTCATCTCGTTGTCGAAACATCGTGCGGTTTATATTAACAGTGATTATTGCGATTTTTATTCATTATTTATTATGATGATTACCTGTTCTCAGATATTAGTCACTTTGAAGATGAAATTGCAAAGGTAAGAGAGTTATTATGTACTGTTTTATATTCCTGAAGAATTTAAGATTTACAATTTGATTTTGGAGCAACGTTTGGGAGATACACGAAATGTTTTTAATTTTTTTAATTAGGGAAGTACTTTTACGGGTTTAAAGATCGTAATTTTATAAAATTACACTCAGAGAAAAAAGTTTATTCACGTAAAAAAGTGAATTTCTAAATTTGCCATTTGTTCGTGAATCATTTATAATCTGAACGCATATTTGCTGGTATTTAGTAGATTTTACCATTTCACATTACATGTGCAAAGAATATCATAAACGTGGATATTTTAGGTTGTGGTATTTATTGAATTCCAGAAAAAGTGCGTTCAGAGTTCAAATGATGCACGACAAAATGGCAAACTTAGCCATTCACTGTTTTCTGTGTTTTTAGCTTTTTAAAAAATTGAATACATTTTTTTATATAAAATCATTTTGAATCTTTCAACTTTTATATAATTTAAAAATCTTATATATTAATGATGGCGCGAATAAATGATATTTTCAGAGCGAAGTATTTCTTGTAGAATTACTAATTCTGTTGAAGTTAAACCCAACAGGCCAGGTCAATTTTTCGCTGGGCTCAGGTGGAATATTACCGTGTTTAAAACAGATGTTCTATCTATCACAATGGTTTGGGGACAAATACCTCCATCTTAAAATTGGCCTAAGAAACTGCAACTCATAGCTACTATAGTTTCCATAGCTACTGGAAAGCTATGAAAAAATTTCAACCACGTGAAGGGTGTTATGCGACGAGAAGGTCTTCTAAAAGATAAAGAAAACTATAATGCAAAATAATGCACGACAGCCAATACAGTTTGAATTGCAAGGTACTTTCAAATTATTACTACTACTTTTCTATCTCCTTCAAAATAACCTTTGCATTGATATAGACAGGCTTATTAGCAATATTTCTTTCCTTCTATCCTGAGACAAATTAGAAGAAAACTTAGGTTGGTTGGAGCAGTACAGAGAACCGTGGAATACAGTTGTAAAAGTGGAGCAAGACGTATGAACTTAGGAGACGTATCCTAATCAACAACAAAACACAAGCCGATGATTAATTCAAGAATTATAAGTGTTCGGGTTCAACCGAATGCTCGGAATTGGTAATTATAAGAAAAATAAATATTTAAAAAGTTCTACATATTTTTCATACATTTGTTTCACTTCCATTTTTATTAAACTTTTCGTTCATGTTTGATTTACAGATTAACATTGACTTCAATGTTTTCCATTTCCTTCCTGAAAAAGGGAATCTGCTTTTGGAGAAATGGAGTGAAATTCAAAAGCAGATCATACCACTACTCAAAATCAGCCTGAAATCTGATGAAGACAAAGAGCTTGCCTACAACATTGAATGGGTTATACGTCAATTAAATAATATTTTTATTGTTAGACGAATAAATGATCAACAAAAATGTTAAATTATGAAGTTTTTTATTTAAATACCTCTTAAATTGGACTGAAAAGTAACCGTGCCCATAGTATAAAACTCTTAAAAGTTTAGGTATAAAATGGTATATAAGGTCGCACCTTTTACTATGAACCTAACATATAAGTTACATTGGGCACACTAGAAAATATCTTAATTTGTTGGATAAAAACATATTTGAAATAGTAGCTCTCACCATAGTTCCACCGGAAAAATTACCATGCTCATGGTATAAGGCACTGTCCGGTAAGGAATAGCAGGTAGTAGGGGAGGGCCATCCTTCCTATTTACCTTTATAACAATTACCATGCTCATGGCATAAGGTACTATTCGGTAAGGGATTGCAGGTAGTAGGGGAGGGTCAGGCTTCCTATTTACCTCTACAAAAATTACCATGCTGCACGGTACGATATGGTATAAGGCACAGAATTTGTTACGAGAATTATAAGATTAATTACTCAAGTTTTCTCTTATTTACCGCAAAAAGTATTTGTGGATATTTTCAAAACAGGGCACATTAAAATATAGTAACCAAGAAACTATATTTCACTGGAAAGCCCACTGTGTCACCAAGTTATCAGAAATAGTATGAATTTTTACCAGAATTTCTGTTAGAAATCCCCCAAGTTTTCTCTCCGTGTACTTGAAGTTTCCATTTTGTATGACATCTGAAACTCACCATGTGACATATAGCTATTTCAAAGATCAAGGATAAGAAAATCCTTGAATTACGGTTACAGTTGGCCGTTTTAAAAACGAAAATTACTTAATTCAAATATATTTTAGTTTTATTGATTTGATTTTTCAGTATTTTTCTGTTTGAACTACAAATTATTTCCGCGTACATGGAAAAAGAATTAATATTGAATCCAAAAAATATTGTTACGAATACGGACGATAAAATATTTTCTTGCACCAAGGAAATATTTCCTGTATTAAGAAAATTAACTGGATTGAAGAAACTGGATTTGCTTCATTCAAGTACATTTTCTTGAAACAAAACAAATTCTCCTGGACCATGAAAATATTGTACCGTCCGTATTCGTACCAATATTTTCTTGATTCAGTGCTACTTTTTTTCGTGTATTTAGGAGAGCATATGTGCCAATAAAAAAAAATGGTGCGCATGTTTTACAATATTGGTAAAAAAAACTGTCGAATATTGGCAAATTAGGTCTTCGAGTCAAATTTTCGTTTACTAGTCAAAATCGATTTACTTAAACTATTTTTGACGCGTACAGTGATAATATAGATTCGATCAGTACTTTTTTAAACAGAATTATATTTGTTCAAAAGTTTTTACGGAATTTACCTAAGCAGCGTTGGGCGCGGTTAGTACTTGGACGGGTGACCATTCGAGAATACTGCGTGCTGTTGGCATATCGTGGGTGTGGTGAGCCCACACTTGTAGTAGTTATTTACTACAAGAAACTATCCACCTAGAAACACTACCCAAATCGGGTAGTGTCACGCCTACCCTGAAAGGGAAATGGCTTAATGGTATACTAATGGTATACCTTGATAATAATGGCAAAATGAATTCTAGAATTTCCAGTAGAACTTGACGAACATTTAGTGCGATTTACACTACATTTGCAATTCTATATTTCATATTAGTTTGCTAAACTACTTCAGTTAATGTCAGACCTTCAACTGAAACGTTTAAAGTTCAACAATAATTAAATGTGAATTAATTTCAGAAAAATATATAATACAAATTTTTGATTTAGGTATATAATACTTAATTTTTCTTACATTTATAGAATATATATACTCTCGCGTGATATATATATATATATATATATATATATATATATATATATATAAATATTTTTTTTTTGTGCAGATAACTTTAATCATATTATATTTTACTGATTTTAAGTAATGGTGTGAATATTTACGTACTAAAACGAGTAAAGATGTAGGAATGCATTTCAGTGTGACTGCGCGCGTGAGCTCAAAAGTATGTGCACACACGACCTTTAACGTGCGCGTGCACTGCACTGGTATATTATGCAACGCACAGTCCACGGTGTCTATCTACTGGGTGTTTTGATTTTTTTACGTATATTTTTTTTAAAGTGCAAGGAAAAACATTTAGCGTTAATTTTGCATCATTTTTTAGCAATGTTACTTTCTGCTATTCAAATTACAAATATTTATAGTCAACGACAATAAGAAATTACCACCGTTTTAAATTTCAACTCTTTAGTATTGTGAATTTTTTATTTCTGTTTAGCATACAAGTTTTAATCAGATATTTAAAAAAGATTTTAGTAGGTATCTAATCAAAATATAGATTTCGATTATTTGCATTAATGCATTACTGCATTTTAATGCACTTAAGTTTTCAATGGGATTTACATTAAGTGAAAGATGTTTGTCTTGAAAAAATTCTTAATTCGTAACTTTTTTTTCTGCGCGGACACGTCATTTTGCAAATTTCGAAATGTTTCTTGTTACTTCTCAGCAATATTTTTAGCTTTAAAAGAAGAGCGGTTCTCGGTGGATGAAAGATTTTGACAAAAACTGAGCAAGTAATGTATATTGTTAAATTTTCAATGGAAAACTTCAAGGGCTGCATGTTATAGGGGTAAATATTAACCGACTTGACTGAAAGTTGAAACGCATAATTTGTATGGCCCTTAAAACGAAATCAGCAGAAAGTATACGAATTTTGAAAAAAAAAAAATATTGACCACTTTTTTGGGGATCACCCTAACATTCACCTTTCAAGAATCATTTTAATTTTAAGTAGATTTCACAGATCCTTGAATCAATTTATCATCAATAATATTGATCAGCATCAACAAAAAGGCCAAAAGGGGTTGGGTTAGTCACGAAATGAGAATGAGACTTCCTCGCAACTTTTAGTACGTCGTATTTATGGGATTATTCTTGAATTTGAAGGTCTTCAAATATCATTTTCATATATCAAGTTCATATAAATTTGTACTTTGTTATAAAATAATCGCTTTTCATTCGTTTTTTCATTGTGCAACGATTTGATTCAATATTTGGATTTCAAAAATACTACTTTGGGATTTAGTATGAAATTGTTCTCTTTTAATAATGCCCGTGTCAAAAATGACCTGTCTCTGAAGCATTACACAATACACATGAAGACCTTCGTCCTATTCAGATGCGATAAATTTGCTACCAAGTGACGACTTGAAAGTGTGGTATTTATACGTATGAAAGCGTTACAAGCAGTATATGAGGAGGCCTTGGTAACGATCGTATAAGGCTGTTTTTGATTAGTTTCATGTATTATTATCGATATGCTAGGTGCATCGGCACATATTGTAGAATATTGCACATAGTTCCCGTATCAAAGTTAAATCGATAGATTTCTCAACTTTTTAAATATTAGATACAGGTGCTTTTCAATTTTGAGCCTTTATGTCTCAATACCTTATCAAATCTCAATCTTAATAAGTTTAATGCTTTTTGATTTGTTCAATTCGAACTTGAATGTTTTTTCAAAGTCACTCTTCTCACTGATAAATCAAATTATGAATTAAACAGCAAAATTGCAAGTCAGTTCAAATTGGGGTAATTGAAAATTTCAATTGATTTCAATTAGGAGCGTTAAAATTTCAATCCAATTGTGAAATTTAAAGTGTTAGAAAACCAATCTAGATTGTATAATCTTGTACGTTATTAATAGCATGTTCTGTTCAACTATACCTGCTGACGTAAAGAAATGATATGACAGCAAAATGAATCTTATCAGGCTTTCAGCGGTTTACAATTCCGTCTTTACTTGAGATAAGAATAAGATTTGAAAAAGCGAAATGCGCCAAAGATAATAAAATTATTGGGGAAAATCTTTCGTAAAATTTGAATGCATCTGCAGTTGCATTGCAGATTTCTCATAGCTTGAAGTCAGACGCTTAGAATTGTCACATAAAAGGTAAAAAGGTCAGGAACTTTTTTCTTTACGTTTCAAAAAATTCAATGACACTCACCTCTCGGTGGTGCTGGTGGGGCCCTCTTCGGGGTGTTGTCAGCAGAGGGCGTTCGTTCCCTCATGCTTTCATAGGACCCCTCAGAGCCACCATTTAGGCACCAGCCAGAACCACGGACCTCTGGAAAAAGCACAGAAAAATGCTTTTACTTTTAGTCCTGTTTGTAACATTCATATATGACTTGCCATTTATTTCTCGCATACAGAGGGATAAGGGACTCAAATATCGAAAAACAGAACGAGACTTTGTTCTTCAAGTCACTAAAAATGGGGCTAGTTGAGAATATTAAGCCTCAATATATTAAAATAATATTTAAAAAAAGGCTGAAGCTGCGCTTTTGTCAAATCTAATTTTCTACTTTCTGATAATGCCCCCTAAAGATTTGAATTTATAATCAGAACTACAACTCACTACTAGTAAAAATCAAAAGGTTGTGCTGGGTAGCTCTAAGTGTGTTCAAAGTTGTGCTGCAAAATAACAATGGAAAATCCCAACAGTTTGCTACAAAAATGCATGTACACTTACTGCTACCTAGCACAAACCTTCGATTAAAAAACATAAAAAATAATAAATTGCGGTTATGACTAAAAAAGCGTTTTTGAAATACTCGACCCATCTTTTTAGAATTTTGAAAAAAAATTGCAGCACAAATCAGCACTGATCTAACAAAATTGAGCATAATCTTTTTTTGCTAAAATTTCAAAAGTTCGTTTCTAGCTTCCACAAGGGCTTTGATGTGGGAAAGTTTTGCCACGAAAATGTTATTAGGTTCTGAACAACCTAATTTTTAATTACAAGAAGCAAAAGCAAAATAGTGTAGCTATTGAGTTGCAAACAAAATTGCAAAAAGTTCCAAAATGTTGCAAAAGCTGTCAAAAACCTTTTCGAAAAATTACATACATGATAAAAAAATCTTTTTCTCACATTATGTAATGGAATTTATCTGATTTTTTGAACCAATAATCTCATTTGCGAAAAACTGGTGCTTGTATCCTTTTGGACACCTTTTTTTTTGCTTTCAAACACAAATTCTTCAGTTTTCAATGTTTATCAATTTATTTCAATAATTCCGTTCGAATCGCTTGAAAGTAAATTTTTTACAATTTGTTTTGGGGATTTCAGACTTCACAGCCCAAAATCATCTTTAAGAAAAGGAGAATTAGGGTAATTTTTAACAAAAATAGGAGAATAATTTCTTTTAAATAAAATTAATGTAGGCACCATATTCCTAAGATTTCAAGTCGAAATATATTACATTTTCAACAAAATAGTTGAATTTTCAACCAAAATGATGAACTTTCTACCAAAAGAGATGATTTTCCAACAAAAGAGTTGAGTTTTCAAGCCAAAAAGGTTATTTTTTTAGAAGGCAGTTGAATATTCAATAAAAAAATGAATTTTCAACTCAAAAAAAATGAACTTTCAACCAAAAAGCTGAACTTTATTTTTTCTACCAAAATATGAATTTTTAATCCAAAAAAGATGAATGCTCAACAAAACAGTTAAATTTTTAACCAACTGAAATGAATTCTGACACAAAAAAAAAAATAAAAGTAGACTTTACAATTAAAAATAATTAACTTTTAACCAAAAAAGATTTTTTTTCTACCAAAAGATGAATTTTTAATCCAAAAAGACGAATTTTCAACAAAAAGACGAATGTTCAACAAAACAGTTGCATTTTAAAACAAATGAGATGAATTCTGAAAAAATATATAATAGTAGATTTTTCAATTAAAAAGAATGATAACTTTTAACCAAAAAAGGTTACTTTTCTACCAAAAGATGAATTTTCAATCAAAAAATACGAATTTTCAATAAAAAAGGATCAACTTTCAAACAAAAATAGGTGGCTGTTCTACCAAAAGAATAATTTTCAACCCAAAAGACAAATTTTCTATCCAAAAAGACGAATTTTCAACGAAAATCTTGAATTTTTAACAAAAAGAGACTATTCCAAAAAGACAAATGTTCAACCGACCAGTTAAATTTTCGACCTAAGAAGATGACTTTTTGTCAAAATAGTTAAATTTTCAACAAAATAGTAGAATGTTTAACCAAAAGAGATCAGTTATGAATTTCAAAATACAATACTAGACTTTTAAACTTAAAGGGTTAACTTTTTACTAAAAAATCTGACTTTTCTACCAAAATATCAATTTTCAATCCAAAAAGACAAATTTTCTATCCAAAAAGACACATTTTCTATCTAAAAAGACAAATTTTTAATAAAAAAAGTTGAATTTTCAACCAAAAAAAGATGATTTTTCGACAAAACAGTTGCCCAGTGGGCACCAGCCTCTGGTCACTAGAGAGCCAAACTTGTAGTATCATATTATGATCCTGCTCTGAGACACCGCTAGACGGCGTTGCGGTTTTCCCTCCCTACGTCCTTTGTTTTAGTTTTTGAATTTGACAGTCATTTGATCGAAAATTTAACAATGAAACCCCGACAGATTCCAAGTGACAAACAAAAGTGTTATGTATTAGACTTTACATCAACGCGTCGAGAAAAATCTTATCATTTTCCTACAGATGAGCAAATGTTGCTAAAAGTTTAAAATAAATACAACTTTAAACTTCAAAATATTCTCTTATCATTTTACTGTCAGTTCTTTATAAAACACAATTTTATTTAAAAACCAATAGAAAAATAATTAGAAATTCATAAATAATTATTTTAATCATTATTTATATATTTTTATTTGTTATTTCTTGGTTTTTTATAATTTGATTTACTTTTTAAGTTAATTTTAAAATAATATTATTATTATTATTATCATCTTAGGGATCCGAAACACCGCTATGAGGCGCCACTTGCGACTATCTTCCTTCCTTTTGAAAGCATTAAGTTGATTAAGTGACCAGAGGTTGGTGGGCACTAAAGTCCTAAAGTCTTCCTATAGATGTATTTTGGCGAACGTCTTGAGGAAGTCCTGAGAACCTTTTAAAGACATGAAAAGATCCCAGGTGTCTTAAAGACGTCAATTCAAATGACACAGAGGTACATTCTAAGGACGTCTTTAGGATTTCCCGGTGTCCGCTGGGTGAATTTGCAACAAAATAGTAGAATGTTTAACCAAACAAGAGACGATGAATTCTGAAATTCAAAATATAATACTATACTGTTCAATTTAAAGGATTAACTTTAAACCAAAAAATATAACTTTTCTACCAAAAGATCAATTTTCAATCCAAAAGGACAAATTTTCTATCCAAAAAGACGAATGTTCAACAAAACAGTTGAATTTTGAACCAAAATAGTTGAATTCTGAACCAATAATATAATATTCGACTTTTCAACGAAAAATAGTAGGATTTTCTTATTGGGTTTTATTAATTCAGTTCGCATTTAAGCGAAAAAACGAGAAAAAGGGGAGAAGGGGGAAGTTTTTGGAAAATAGGGAAAAAAGAGGAATTGTTAAAAAAAAAAAGGAAAAAGTGGAGAATAGGGAAAAGAATGTAAAGTCTGGGATTTGTTTAATTCTGAAAGCTTGAAATTTCAGATTCTTGACTTTTGAATGATTGAGACAGTTGATGACTTGAGCGAATTGTTATTTCCGGAAAGAGATAGTGTGGTTGAGAACCTCTGCACTCGGTCGCAGCAGAAGCCAGGCTCGCCTGTGCACTAGCACTTGAGCAGGGACTGCGGCTGCGGGTTTCGAATACGAATCCGAATACGAATGCGAATACGGTATCGTGCAGGCAGACGGTTTGCAGCGCTTCGTTGGGTGTGTGAATCGCCTCGTAGCACTTTCAAGCACAGTATGCATGGATGTACTGTTATTTGAATTTATACTGTGTTGGTGGTGTAAATATACGGGGTGTTCCAAAAGTTGTGGGGGCCGAAACATTCAGCTGATTCATCACTTGCACAGATAAACCTGAAAAGCGACTTTACGAACCATTTTCCTCCAAATTCACTTCGCTTTTACTTCGCTAAACTCTAACATATAACTGTATATAAAAAGTGTCCAATTAATATCACATACTTCACAGCGCAAAATTCTACATCTCGAAACAGGCGTAATAGGGTGATTTTTCAAGAAAATAGGCGAAAAATCCTTTTTAATCAAATGAATGTATTGAATTAAATGCATATGAAACTTGAAGATTTCAAGTCGAAATACATTGCGTTTTCAACAAAACAGTTGAATTTTCAACAAAAAAAAAAAAAGAAAAGATTAATCTTCAAATAATCCGATGCATAAACAACCAAATAGTTGAAATTTCAAGTAAAATAGACGAATTAAAAAAAAAGTTGAATTTTTAACCATAGAGACGAATTTTCAATCCCAAAATATTAATTTTCGACGAAAAGGTAATGTTCAACCAAATATTTCAAGTTTATATAAAATTGTTGAATTTTCAAGACAAAAAGACGACTTTTCTAAAAAAAAGTTCATTTTAACCAAATAATTGCATGTTCAATCGAATAGTTGACTTTTCTATCAAAACAATTGAATTATCAAAACAAAAAGACGAATGTACAACGAATTCTAAAAAAAAGAATGTAGTTAGTTATTTCAGAATTTTGTAGAAAAAAATTGACTTTCAAACGCGAAAAGATGAATTTGAAACAAAAAAGTTAATTTTCGAACAACAAAAATGAATTTTCAATCAAATAGTTAAATTGCCAACAACAACGAAATCATTTTCAACGAATTAGTTGAATTTGCAACCAAATAATAGTCGAATTTTCGACCTACAAACCTGAATTTATAAACCAAAAAGATGAATTTTCAAGTCAAAAAGGCGAATTTTCTAAAAAAAGAGTTGAATTGTGTATTTGGAAGTCAAAGACGCTTTTTCTACAAAAGTTGAATTTTGAACCCCAAAATATGAAATTTCAACACAAAAAGGTAATTTCCAACCAAATACATACTTGAGTTTTCTATTAAAAAAAGATAAAATTTCTACCATAAGAGATGAATTTTCTACAAAACCATTCAACTTTCAAAGCGAAAATATTAATCTGCAACCGAGGAGTTAACAACTGTTCTAATCTGTTGCACACTGTACCATACAATTCCATGTAATCTTGTGTAATCTCTACAATCGTGTGTAATCTCTGGTGATCTTGTGTAATCTTATATAATCCCATAGTTAATCTTGTGCAATCCCTTGTAATCTTTTGAAATCCCATGTAAAGAGTGCAACCCATTGTAATCACATGTAATCTCGTGTAATCCCATGTAATCTTGGTAATATTTTGGTATAGATAACATTTTTATTTTTTTAGATCCCTATTAAACACAAGATTAAACGTTTATTTGGCGCGACGGGTTAAACAATGATGTAAATTGGTGCACACTCTACCATGTAATCACATGTTTTTATGTGAGAAGTTGTAGGCTCCGGAAGCTACGATCATGGT
>CAKNYM010048599.1:107064-155536 GCA_932195095.1 Andricus curvator
GCCGGAGCTCTCGGGCGATGGGGTCGCCACATCCCTACGCCTTATGTAATCACATGTGTAATCACATGTTTTTATTATTATTATTATTATTATTATTATTATAGCATTAAGCCATTTCCCTTTCGGGGTAGGCGTGACTTGCTCGGTTGGAAAATAGTAGTGTGTATATGGATATATAGGTATAAAGTAGGTAGGTATATATATATATATATAGGTATGAGGTAGATAGGTATATAGGTGTTAGGTATAGATATTTTAGACTGATCTGGAATTCTCGTGTTATTTATTTAAATGGCACGTTTATTCCGCAACACTGCTCCGACAAAGGTTGCTGATCAATCTCTCTAGCGATCACCCCAAGTGAAGAGCCTCAGAAAATTGTTATGTATGGTTCCCCACTTGGGCCCATCAGTATCCAAGGTCTTTGTTTCAGGCGTCTTTCATTATACTGTCACTCTGTTTACAAACTATTTGTCGCTACACTTTTCTGTCCTGGCATACTACTCTAGCTTCCTTCACGTCCATGCATTTATTCATGCAAGCTCTTGTATTTCTATGGCTTCTTATGTCTCTTCGGATTAATGTCTCATTTACAGATTCTAACCATTCTTTCGGCGGTCTACCTCTGGGCATTCTGCCATTTACTTTACCTTTATACACTTGTTTGGTCAGTCGTTCAGCTTTCATTCTTTCAAGATGTCCGAAACATCTCAACTGATTTCTTTCCCATGTGTCAACTAGTGTCTCTCCTGTACCACATTCTTTGAGGATTGTCTCGTTTCGGACTTTGTCCATCAGTGTTTTCCCGCATATTATGCGCAGAGGTTTCATGCCGATCGCGTTAATTTTACTCCTGTCCTTTTCTTGACAGGTCCATGTCTCGCTACCGTTATATGTAGTACAGTCGGTACGAATATAGAATTATATATGGCCATTTTAGCTTTTTTTGATATGTTTTTATTTGTTAGGATGGACCCTCCTCTACCGATAACCTGTTTACGTACTTGTCAACTTGTTCTAATCTCTCATCATTTAGGACAATGTTGCATATTGTTTGTTCAATTTTTCCCTCAAACACCATGATTTTTGTTTTATTTACGTTAATTCTGAGGTCCATGTTCTTCATGCTTGTATTAAGTTTATTCAACATTCTTCGCAACTCCTCGATTGATTCTGCCATAACAATCTTGTCATCTGCGAAAGCTAACCCACGTACCTTGAATGTTTCGAGATCTACACCTTCTTCGTCGAAGAGGGCAGTTCTTATACAGTTATCCATGAATATTATAAATAGCCACGAGGACATAACGCATCCTTGTTTCACGCCTTGCATAATATCGAACCAGTCACTCAGTTTCCCATTTACCCTTAAACTCGCTTTACTACCTGTATAGATTGTTTTTATTGCTTGTAGGAGTCCTCCATTTACTCCGTACTCTTTAAGGACTTCCCAAAGTTTATTTCTATTTACTTTGTCAAATGCTTTTTCTAGGTCAATAAATGCACAGAAAACTTTCTTTCCTACTCTCAAGCTTTTTCTGTGATCTGTCTTAGGCTAAATATCTGATCTGTGCATGATCTTCCTGGCATAAATCCACTTTGGACTTCCCATATCTTTGCTTCTGTGATTTCCATTACCCTACGAATAAGTATTTTTGAGTATATTTTACTTACGGTACTTAGTAGGCTGATACCTCTGTAATTACTGCACTTGCTTTTATCTCCCTTTCTTTTGTATATTGGTACGATAATCGCTTTTCTCGAATCGTCTGGGACTTCCCGCGTCTCGATACATAAATTTATCAATTCGCACAACCTGTGAGGTATGTACTCGCCACCGTATTTAAGCATTTCAGCGCTAATACTGTCTATACCAGCAGCCTTACAGTTTTTCAAGTTCTTAATTATATCTCTAACCTCAGTGACACAGACTTTTTCAATTGGATTTTCTAATGCATTATGTTCTATGTCGCAGTTCTGTTGCCCTATATCTTCACCTCCTAATAGTTCTTTAAAAGAGTCTTTTAAAGCGTCTACTATTCCGTCTATATCATATAGCATTTCACCTTTGCTGTTTCTCATGCTGGCAAACTCTGTACTGTTACTTTCCTTCAACTGTTTATATAATAGTTTCATAATTCCTTCAAAGTAGTTTTGTATTTTGTTCTCTTCTTCTGTTCTGATTTTCTCTTTACTCTCTTCGACTAGTCGTTTAACTTTCCTATTTTTGTGCTTGTAATCATTTTTGAGTCTATTTCCATCCTCATCGCTAAGACCTGTCATGTTCAGCGTTTTTTTGTGCGCTTCTTTCTTTTCTTTTTGGGCTGCCTCAATTTCATCATTCCACCATGCATCACCAGATTTTCTTCTAATCTTTTGAAAGCCTATGTAATCTATGTAATTCCTTGTAATCCCTGTAATCTGGTGTAACCCAATGTAATCTCGTGTAATCCTATATACACATGCATTTCCAAAAATTTTTTTTTTATTATACCATTACGTCACATCCCTTTCGGGGTAAACGTGACTCACTCGGTTCTAGCCTCATTATATTGTTTTTATCCCACCACCTACGGGCTGGGTTACATCCAAGTAAGTGCATGCAGGGGGGACCTACAGCTTAAGGTGGGATCCGAACCACCAGAACCTTGGTAAAACTACCTAGAAAAATTTTCATAGGTACCGGCTCAGGGATCGAACCCCGGACCTCTAACATGCTGTCCGATCGCCTAACCGTCTGAGCCAACGAGGCTCTTCGCTAAATTATTATTGCATTTATTTTTATTTTAAACTTGTTCTCGGGTGAGCCCGGTATTTCATCATCAGCCACGGACTAAGTCAAGTGTCTGACGAAATGAGCATGTTATGAATTAATTTAATACGATGTTTGAAATCTTTTACGACGATGTTGTAATATGTACAAAATTAGGGACATGTTATAGTTTGGAGTTCGTCTTTTTTACCGCTATTGTCCTTACATAACGGCTCTGAACTTCTGCCAGTACCCTACTGACTCCTAAATGTCCAATATGTTCAATGTATCTTGCGTGCACATTCCGTGTAGCCGAAATCACAATAAGATTAATAGATGCATGTTTTACATTCCTCTATATTATCTTTACTGCATGCCTTATCTCGACATACTTATGGATCTTGTTTGTACCGGTTACCTGCAAACCTCTGATTGACTGTCTGATTCAAGTTTTCAATTTCCCGCCTCAGAGGTGGCGCCCTCATATAGAGAACAAGATGTAATTTAAATCATGTAGAAAACTGATGACGTAAAATACCAGGTAAATTACCGTAGAAAACCAAGTAAATTACCACGAGTATTTTACTTACCCATCCCTGATGGGGACCATACTATTTTAGTATAGATCACAAGCGTTCGGAGTAAGATTACGCTCATCGCACTTATTCACTCGTTGCATGAGACCTGTCATGCGTTAAATTCTACGCTATTGTACATTAAATCGTGTCAGCTGTACAAATTCATGAAGAACAAGTAGGAGCGCAGTGATACTTTTCCATGGATATTGTTTTGAATTTTCAGTACGAACTTTAAGCTATTAATGCTCGAACTTCATACCGTCTTAGCATGAATAGGTCAAGCATCAAATTCATGGATTTCTCAAACATAAAACACAAGTATGTTCTTTCGGTGTGGATATTATTGGAAAACTGCTTTGTGACATTGATCACTTGCTGCAGTGTTTGGTTTGAACTAGCGTATAGCTTTAGGTTATCCATGTACAGAAGATGGGTCAGTTGATGAAACCCCCCTCATTATCTTGTATTTTGAACCTATGAGACATGCTATTTAGTTTTTTCTCAGTGGGTTTAATGCTAAACAGAACCATAATGCGCTGAAAAAGTCTCCTAGAAAGATACCCGTCATAATGCGTATATTGATTTGGTTTTCCATGATCAAAGTACTTCACTCTTGTACCCCAAAGCATCATCGCATGACTTAGAAAGTAAATGATACGTGGGCAGATTTTGTACATTTTTAAGACTTCAAGCAAATAGTAATGTGGTATGAAAGGAAACGCTAGCTTGTAGTCAATGTATGCCACGTGCGAGTTTCTTTGATGTTTACGTGCTTACGTCATGACAACAGCGTCTACGGTGACTAGATTTTTACTGCTCCGCGAGTTTTTGCAACATCCTTTTTGTTCTTCCGTAAGGATTACATCCTGGTTGCAGTGAGAAAATACCTTATCTGCAATGATAGCTCTAAGGCATTTATAAATTTTTGGAAGACAGGCTATCGGTCGAAATTCAGATGGATTTTTAGTGTCTGGATTTTTAGGCAGCATATATACATATATACCTTTAACCATAAAACCTGGAATCATATATGGATGTTTGATGATCTTCTGAAAACACCTTGCGAATGCAAAATGTACACAGGTCAAATTGTGCACCCTGTCCGGACCTGGAGCTTTCCAGTTACTGGCTCTTTTCGAAACCGCTAAAATATCTGAATCTGTGATGAGTCAGATTCATTTCAGGGTTTTTGCATGCTCTTTCTTTCTCTAGTTGGAACCACGCAACGTCTAAATTGCTTCTGTTTGTTTTTCCCTAACACCCGACCAGTAGTTAGTCATTTCTTCAAATTGAGGGACTTCGGTGTCTTGCTGGTTATTTTGCCTTGCACTCAGTTCTTGATAGAACCTTTTCTTATCTGCCTGAAATGTTCGATTTTGCTGCTTTCTTGGACTACTCTTATTGTACCGACCCAGGCTAGCAGTAAGAACATCAAGTCTCTGCCGTTGGGGGTCTATAATCTTATCCAATATTGCTAGTGTCAATGTCTCGATGTACCGAGGGTGGATGATTTCATTATCATGGTGTATCAGCTTTCTGGTTCTATTTCTTTTCTTATATTGAGACAATCAACCGAATTTTCACCTTACTCGGCTGACATCCATCTCCAACCTGATTTTCCATGGTGGATCTCGTCCCCTTCCTCTGGCAAACACTACATTTGTAGGCCTAGTTCTGCGGCCCAACGTTCTGACGGCTGCCAGTTTAATTCGTTTTAAGTTTCTTTTACCCTTGTTCAAATGTTTTCCTTTTATCCTTTTTCACTGTGTAATTATCAAATAAAGAGGGTAATTGCATGAATTTTAGATGATATATTTTTTAAATAATGCATAAAATTCTTTCAAAATACTTCATTTCTGAAAAGAAAAATATTTTTAAAAAGTATCGAAAACCTTATTCAAAGAACTTTGGGACCTTGACACGTTACACTTCCCGTTTCGCCGCCAATTAGAAACGCATCATTATCACGAAAAAAATTCAAAAAGTATATATATATATATATATATATTAATTCCGAGATTAATTCTTTAAATTGCGTAATGTATAAGACACAGTCCCTTAAATTATTAGTGATTCTTATACACTGGAACTTGGAATTATGCGCGCGGGAGGGGCTGCTCACTCAAGCGTGACAAACGGCTCGAGGGCCCCACTCTCCGCGCGTTAGTTGTATAAGGTTACTCATGCGTCCAAACTAAACAGAAATCGTTCAGCGGCCCTGCCTATTCACGTTTTGAGTGTCTTGATTTACGTTGAAGGCCGCTGCAAGCAATGCTCGCAACCGCTCATAATTCCAAGTTAAAGTGTATCTCTTTTTTCAGTTTCGTTATAAAATCCCGTCTAATCTTGTGTAATCTCTTCTATTCTTTTGAAGTCACGTGTCATCTATGTAATGCCTATAATCTTGTACGATCTTGTGTAACTTTGTGTAATGCCATATATAAGTTCATGTAATCTTATCCAATCTCACGTAATCCCATGTAATCTCTTGTAACTCTATTGCAATCGAAGTGGCTAACCCCTCGTTCTCAACTTTCAACGACAAAATATCAATTTACATCCAAAAATGAAATCTTTAAATTTTCAGTTAAAAAAATTAATTTTTAACCAAAGAGATGAATTAGTCCAACTTTCAGCCAAATATTCATCTATCTTTCAAGAAGTTGAATTTTGAACTAATAAAGATGACTTTTCTACCAAAGATGAATTTTCAATCTTTAAAGAACATTTCAGTTGCTATTTTATTAAAGGTCTTAAATCAGAAGGGACTGCTATAAATATAGAAACCCATTACTTAGTTTTATGCAGTTAAATTTCGTACCACTGAAGTAGCCAGTTACTTCTTTTTGATTAAATGACATTTTAGTTAGGGTATACCGAGGTAAAACGACGGACTAACTTCATTGCTCTATAAAAAGTTAATAAGACGTGGAACTGATCCAGTTTTGATTTATTTAGAGTCTCACATTATAGCATATTACATTTCCATACGTACTACTTATCTTAATAAAACAGTTATTTAATTATTTCTCACAAACTGTATTCCGCTTGTGAGACATCTAAATATTGAATAATTTTAATTTTTTTTCTTTCAATAACTTCCATGGCGAAAAAGGCAATGCCGTGGTGCACATCAACATTCAAAAATTATTTATCTGGATCACCCTATAATGTTTTAACATCAAATTATTCAATTTTGAATGCCTTTAAGTTTAGATTAAAACTGTTCAATTCGATTAAATTAAAAAAAGTTCACTTTAAAATGCTTTTAATTTCAAGTTGGATGTAATTCAAAAGCTGAACATAAAATTGCACAATTATCAAGGCTTCTAATTTGAAATTGTAAAATTGTTTAGAACGATTTCAATTTAAAATTGTTCAATCTTTAATATTTAAATAGGAAATTATAATTGAATTAGAACTTGCTAAGATAGATAATTTTAAAATTGTACAATATTGATATATTTTCAATCTGCATTCAGTTTAAAAGTAATAAATTTTGCTATTCAATTTGTTATCGTCTAATTTATAAAACTCCGAATTGAGATTATTCAATTTTGAAAAATCTGCAATTAAAATTTCTTAACTATTAGAACTTTCAAATTATAGATTGCATTTATAAGTATTTTAATAGATCTGTATATAAATTTGCAACCTTACAATTTTCCATGTTGCAATTGAAAATTATTCAATTTCAAGGATTTCCAATTGCAAATCATAGCTGATTGCCAAAAAGTTAACCACTTTAAGGTCCAGTCATTTTCCATTTTTTCTTCGAATTATAATTTTTTTATAAAATTATCTCGGTAAAATACTTATATCAAAGCACAGTTTAGAAAAGTTTCAAAATTTTAGACATCGTTTAGACACAATAAATAAAAAAGTACGCAAAATTTCTTGTTACGCACCTGAACCAACTTACAAATTTAAAATGAAAAATTGCTAAATAATATATTAACACCATTTTCTTAGTACTTAAGATTCACAAGGAATGACTTATATTGAGTTAAAAAAAGATAAAAATTAAGACTAGAGTTCAATACTTTAGAGTTTTTAGAGAAAATAGTTGTTTTTCCATATTTTAAAATATTTTTGTCTGTTCTGCATACATTTTTTAAAGATTTTTGAATTTTTTGTGTTATCATGGTCGCATGTCCTGTCACACGACCTTCAGCAACGTGTAAAATTCATATCCACACTGTAATAAATTTCTGAAATTTTCCCAATCCTTCGGCAAGGAAAAATTCCCAAATTTTGTTAGGGAAAATACTTTCTCCAAAAAATAGGTAAATTTCCCTAATTTTCAAAAAAAATACTGAATGAGTCGGAACTATTCCCGAAAAAATCGAGAATAATTCGTAAATGTTAGGAAATTAACAAAACCATATGAAAATGAGAAATTTTTCTTATCCTTTCGGGAAATTTTCTTATACTTTCATAGGGGATATTTCTTAATATTTCCACGAATCAATCGGAAATTTCCACTTTTAGTATCAAAAGGACTAACGTAAATAGAAGTAATTTTCCCCGACATCCTCATAAACTTGCAAATTTTTAGGAAATCTTTTATAAAATTTAGATAATGTTACTACTTTAATTAAGAACATTATTTTTCTTTAAAAATTAGGTATGATTTTCTTATATTCAGATAGTTCTTGTGTTCAAATTTAGTTTTACAATAATTGAAAGTAACATTATTTTTGATAATTTTACACGTTCCGAAAGAGCATCTTACAGTTTCTTTATAATTAGACTGCTTCTAGTCATCTCGAAAAGATAAAGGATTTGGAAAAAGGGGTTTGAATAGTCGTCCCGAAAATTCGGGACGCCTAGCCAAAATTATGAAAAATATTTGACTACAACATTTGAAGGATAGCAGTACAGATTTAGATAATCAAGAAAATCGAAATCTTCAGGAGAGCAAACGAAAATTCTGTAAAATCTAAATCAATTCTTAAACATAAGACAAAAAACCACTTCCGAGATGACGTGTTGTTGATTCAAGCCCAAAAAAATTTCATCACAAAAAGTTATCCAGGTTCGAGGGAATAGATGTGTCAGTTGACAATCTCAAAGTGATACTGACCACAAACTGGAACAGGCTCGACTGCGGATTGCAATAAAAAATATAAAATCGTCAGTTTCAATAGAAATTAAAATTTAATCTCTGAAGTATTGAGATTATTAATGCGTGTGAAAAAGACATGATCGAAAAAAGTTAGCCAATATAGAATAAACTGCCAAAGTATTTTGAGGTTACAATTTCACAGGTTATAAAAATCGGCTTTCGGTAGAAATTAAAAATATAATTTTTTACAAAAATAAAAACCTGCACTTGAGGTATGGGGATGCTGAATAAGAATAAAAAGGCCGAGCGTCTAAACGTTCGGACAGTCCGTATGTTATGTCCGTTTATATTTTATAACACGGTTGAGTCTAAACGAACGGACCTGGCAAAGGGAAGGGGGAGCTAGAAAATGGAAGGGGGAATTAAAAGGGCTTGTGTCCGGACGTATAGAAACTTCCTTAAAAATGCTTAATGCCAAAAAATTGTTTTGCTCCGAGAAAATAAAAAATTAGTGTGACGGTATCGCACTATGAAAGATAATAATTTCAAGAAATATCGATGCTGAAAGAAATAAAAAAATTATTAACACGCTCAAATCCTAAGATAAAATTTCAATTCAAATTTCAATAAAAATGTTCTTAATTAATATATTAAAAAATGTGCAATAAACCCAGTTTTGGAAAAATGTCGGTTATCTACTTTTGTACTGCCACCCTTCATGTATATTACATTGATTGGAAATAAAATTATTTGTTACAATCATACGCAGATTCCGAAAAATGTTTATTTGAATCAAACAAATTTCCGTTTGTTCAACCATAGAATATGGTTACTATATGGAAAAAATATATTTAGTTGGCCGAGAAAACTTATAATTCAAAACATTTGATTTAGTTAACAAAATTAAGTTGTAAAATACTATTGTACAACCCTCTATTACTATTCTATTGGCCTCTATTCATATTCTGTAGCTATATCTACTCTCTTAAACTGAACCAGTGAAATTGTCACTGGTTGAATCAGTATTTTGAATTATCACTGGTGAACCAGTGATTTTTCCACTTTGACTGGACGAACCAGTAAGAGATTCAACTAAAATAGCGCTACTGATTCTACCAGTTACGCCAAATGATAGATTGAACCAGTGATATAGCGCTCCACGCGGGCAAGACATGAACCTCCAGTCGTCTGGTACGCGCACGTCGTCGGTCAGGTCTTTGGCATTTCTCGAGTGAAAACGAATCTCATTGTGTACAAGTGTTTGTTTTATAAATATTTGGTGCCTGTCTGCAATGAGCAGGGGATATAATATCTTTCGCTCGATAGTGGGAGGTCCCTGGCCATGGGTTTGACTTTGAGCAACGCGACACGTTAACATAACGACGGGTCTTTCCACAATCAGGCGCAACATATTATATCCCATTATATTGCAGCCCGGTCTTCATTTATTGTTGTGAGGATAAAGTGAGGTTTTTCAAATTTAATTTTACAACTCTTACCACAAAAGTGCGATGAATGATAAGTGCCATACCTAAACAGCTGACAGGCGACAAGGCGTACGACCAGGTGACTACTGGTACTGAGAAACCAGTGAACCTCACTGATTAAACCAGTGTCGGAACTTCACTGAATGAACCAGTGAATGCTCACTGATTGTCAGTGACACACTTCTGGCTATTTCAACCAGTGAGATTTCACTGGAAATCAGTGAGATTTCACTGGTTCATTTTAAGAGAGTATATTAATTTATATCACAACAGTCGTCCGGTATACCTGAACGCTTTGCAAATTGGTCTTTTCCATTTTTCGGAAAACATTCAATTTTTTCCTAAAAGTTTTGGAAACAAATTATTACAGGCAAGTTAACGCTAGGTGGCTGCCGGTAAATGTAACCAACAAGTGAAATCAGTCTTCGGGCTATGAGTAGAGGCCAATTCGACACAGTTGTCGACTAAGCCTAAGTAGATATATATAAGCATGGACGTCACGTTGTCTTTCTGGTACGTGGTCAACGTCAAATTAATTTTTTTTTAATAAATCCCCTAACAGCCTAACTTTTCGATGCATTCTCAAATTTTTGTGAAATTTTCCATACAGTATTTTAGGAAAAATTCCGGAACTTTAAGGGGAGCTTTCGAACTTTTGTGAAATTTCCCCTCGTGTGTGGTAAGGAAAATTCCCTAACTTTGAGGTAAATTCCCAAACTTTTCCTAAATTTTACCCACAGTTTGTTAGGAAAAAATCTCTAATTATATTTAAATTCCCGAACTTTTACGGAAATTTTTCTACAGTTTGTTAGAAACAATTCTGTAACTTTTATGGAAATTTCTCAATTTATTCCTACGAAATGTTAGGGAAAATTTCAAAAATGTTAGGGTTATTAGCTTGCCGAATATTTTCGGGAAAATCTCCGAAAAATTTCTTACAGTGCATGGTCACGAATACATTCTTTGATCTCTTAATTTTATATTCACATACTCTCGTGGGTTATCTTTAATTAAAAGAAAATATTTTAGACGGTTTGGACATTTTTCTGTTTTCGAAAGTCTCATTGTTTAAAATAGTCCAATTTTTGGCAATCACAATCATATTTACTTTAGAATGCTAAAATGGCCCAATTTTGAATCATTCAAGCTGATGCGATTCGACCATTATGTTTTAAACTAAAATGCTCAAAATGAAGGATTAAATCTGCAATTGATTTTGAAATTATTCTATAAATGTAGCCAGATTGGAAAAAGTATATATATATATATATATTTTTTTCTGTCTCTCTCT
This sequence comes from Andricus curvator, assembly GCA_932195095.1. Lineage (NCBI taxonomy): Eukaryota > Metazoa > Arthropoda > Insecta > Hymenoptera > Cynipidae > Andricus > Andricus curvator. The sequence continues at coordinate 118,241 of CAKNYM010048599.1, forward strand.
CTCTCTGTACATGCATTTGCTTCTGTTTTAATTTACAATTCATGCTTAGTAATGTCGATGTTTGTGTAGTAATTGAAGCCGTTTGTCAAAAAGGGGATTAACTATACTAAAATCTCAATTACGAGAAAAATTCAAAAAAGTGAACTGACGTAAATTTTAATTATTAATCATATATATTTTTTCAACTAACGTAAGGCTAATAAACTCTTATATATCGCGTTTACTGAATGTCTAACTTGATTTTCAGTGAAATTGCGAAAAACATTTCTGACAGAGGAGAAGTGATGTATCTAACTTTTCTGCTAAAATCCCTTTTCAACGATGTAATTCTATTTGCCTTTTCGGGAAATTAAGCAGTTGCCCGTAGTCTTTAATACTACTGAATAATTTCTCTCTATTTCTTTTTGACTTAAGACTCATGATTTAAAAAATATTAGAGAAAAATTAAAATAATACGAAACTTTTTAACCTTATTTTAAGTTCTTTTCCGAGTGACGATTTTCGAAATTATTTGTTTGTTTTTATGATACTTAGATCCGTTTTCAACTGTGAGATACAGGTCATGACGATGATTTAGCTGGTATTTTTCTATAGTGAAGAGTGTTCTGATCGATTTTAATTATTAATTTTCTAAAATTATTGTCCCTTCACGTGGTTGAACTTATTTTTAGCTTTCTTGATTAGGCTCAGCAAGTTTTTATCGTGAGTTATATTTTAAAATCCAATATGAGCGGCCAGTTTAAAAATTACTTACGACATACTTTGCAAGAAAATTAAGGATTAATTAGAAATTATTCATATTCTTTTTATTGCATAATTTATAACATGCACTTGATTAACTACTAATTTTTGTTACAACTGTCCCTTAAAATATGCCCTGAAGAATACATATCGTTTTAAAAGTGCTTCCAAAAGCTTCTGAATACAATTTTTATTCGAAAATTTCGGTGCCAGAAGTTAATTTTGGTTTCATGGGAAATTTGAGTTAACCATGTAACTGGTCAGGAGATTGGTTTTGAGTTCAGCAGACCGTCTCGACGCATCAACTTCAATTATTGAGGTTATTTTACTTTCAGTTCAACCACGTCGATAAATACACCCCAGTGGGGTATAGGCACGAAAGGTCCTCGTATACTCGTATAGTCGTGCATCCAATCCGTTAAGTCATGAAATTAAATGTGTACATTATTTCCCATTTTATTCTTAAAAGAGGATTTCATTTTTAGTTTGTCTTTGATTATATTCCTCGCTTGGTTTGAAAATCCATCTTTTCGTATGTTCTTTTCTTTGTAATCGATACATGATTATGTAAAGCATACACGTTTTAATTGAATACTTGACAATTAAGTAATATTTCCTTACATTTAGCTACTATTTTAATATTCACTCTTTTCGATATCTAAAATTCCAAGCCTGGAATGAGAAGAGAAACCCTTTTGGCCTTACCTCGCTCGATGCGACGAGTAAATTCAGTTATCGAATGACTCATACTGTTACAGTTAGTAGACGAAATACTGTTTTCAGGCAGACAGTTTCGAATTCGTGACGCTCTAGTGCCTCTTAATCGTTTCGATTTTGAATTCACAGATGCTCATTGCTGAACAGCAATCGGTATATTTACTCCCTACATATGGATACTTAGGTACATCGGCTGTGCGCGGTTAAAAATCAGTAGGCGCCATTTTCTTCAAAATTGAGTTAAGCACGTTATCGCTTGTCATTTAACGTGAATAATACTTGTACACAGTAATATTTCATATATTAGTGTTTTTTATGAAAATATTTTGAGATACAAAAGCAAGTAAGTGCATTCTGAAACTGTAATGAGAAGTCAAAACACAGGAAGTGCACACCTGTCGCTTACTTGGTTTTGCAGCATCAACGGAAGGTCGGACAGGAAAGTGGTGTCTTGTTATAGAAAAACGTAAGCGCCCTGCGGACTGTTTTTTAAGGTTGGTTATTAACATATGTCAACATTTCTTAATTAAGTGCGGAAATATAATTAATGTCATTTTCTTTGCTATTTATTTGATATAAAACTGTATAAAACAGTTTATTTTATTATGAATTAAAATTTTGTTTCATTCATGTTAATTTAAATGTTATTAATAAAACCACATAGAAGTGAAATTTTTTTGTATTCTAGTAAATATAAGTAAGAAGTTAATTAAATTATTATATAATTATTTCAAACTTTATACATAATATGTGATTACTCACCCAGGTGAATAAATTGTGTTTTATGGCGCTTACTTTATTTTGGAAGCTCATTCTTTACGTAAAACCTGCTTAGCATAGATGCTGCAAAACAAAGTAAGCGCCTTTTAAATGTAAATTTAACTGCTTTTTGATTCATACTAGCATAAAAGAGAACTTTACTCAATATGCTAAAAATATATTAAAAGTTAATTTTTAAGTATGCAATAGTTTTGTACGGCAAATCATGAACGCGTTTACCTTTATTATGAAAAATTTACTGTTTGGCACTTACTGCTTTTTGACCGCGCACAGCGCATGCTCCAAAAACCTTACATAAAATACCAAAATAGGGTTGTACATTTCAAAATATAATATAAACACTCCTCTGTTTTTAAAATTTATTCACTTCATTCGGAGAGCATATAAAACCGACCTGTCCAAATGACAAGGTTCTGTCTCGCAAAATGTATATGTGAAGGGTTTTAAGTCGGGATATGCAAATTAAAAGGTTCTATATAGTTGAGGGCGCTGCTGTTCCCAATACACCCAGAACAAAAATTTTCTTCATTCAACAAAATCGTTTTGTTGACCGCATTTGGTTGATTTCAGAAAATATTTTGATTAAATGAACGAAATTTTCGTTTAGTTGGCCAAATTCGTTTGCTGCAATCAAAGTTTTTGTTTGAATCGTTTTTTTTTTATTTAAAACAATATTTTATTGATTTAACAAAATTTTTTGGTTGGATCCACCAAATAATCTAAGATAGCATTTTACTAGAATCTAGCAAAAGAGTTGGTTGATTCAACCAAACTATTTTGTTGAAAGCATCTTAAAAGTGAAGAACGGTTGCGAACTTGTTACGATCGCTTATAACAATTCAACATGACAGTCCACGTTCGAAAGTTCGTAGTGTCACGAAAAAAGCATAAAAATGTTTGCATCTCAGTGAATCTTATCAAATGAGGGTTCCGGAAACAGAATCGATTGGGGTTAGGTAATTATGTGAAAAATAAGCAAGATGACTTGAATCTATGTGTGTGCCTACAATTGCGTGATTAGGTTTTCGATAAAAAAAAAATAAATAAAACAGAACGATTTTTTGAATCAAATAAACATATGATCCAGCAGAATTTCCATTGCAGATGGCTTGCCCTGGAATTTTCTTGCCTTGTGATATTTATTACTTTAATAAACTACTGAATAATTCACACAAGATGACACAATTCCATGTTAAGCCATTTAAAATGTACATTGTACTGCGTCGTTTATGGTTAGATGAACTACAAGTTTCGGTTAAATCAACCAAACTCTTTCCTTAGACCAGCAAAAACACTTATTTGAATTAACTAAAATACTCTCCTGGATCGAGCAAAATATTTGCTTGGATTAACCAAAAGACATGTAGACAACACCAACAACGATCCATGGTTTGTGAATAATTCTAACTTGAACATTCTAGAGCAGGTAACTGACATTTTAAGGTTAGGCGATGATTTTAGTACTAAATTTATTTCCAACAGATCAAACAACATTTTTGAAATTGCAAAAGATTTAGAATCAAACATTGATAAGATTCTGCATAATTTTAGAGATGAACTTAGAGAACAAGTTTTATCATTATCTTCTAATCATTTACATAAAAACCGTTGGGATGTGTCGACAAGATTACACTAAAAAAATGAATATCTTGTTAAATGATTCCAAAACATATAAAAAAATAAATTATGATCCTTTAAACTTTTTACAAATTGATACTTTCAAAATGGTAGATGGTTGGAGGACAAGTGTTTTCCTAAATCCTAGCACAAAGAGAGCAGATTTACTTACGGTAAATACGTAATGTTTGGACAATTGTGCATTTTATGAAATACTTTATTCTTCAATAGTTTCTAGTATTTAAATTTTTTAATTAAAGTAGGAACAAAGTGTTTAAAAAAAAATTTGAATAATGAATACGAAATACCAGTGGATGCAGTGACTCATTTTTAATAGATTCCTACTTTAATTTAAAAACATAAATACTAGAAACTATTGAAGAATAAAGAGTTTTAATGAAATGCACAATTGTCCAAACGAGTGATAATAAAAATACGATAAACAGAGTTTTTATTGAAAATAAGGAATAAATAACACAGGCCGACAAAAATGAAATCATTTTTGCACCCAAAGAACGGACTATGTGACCCCGAAGGATTTTGGTATCTTCCATTTCCATTTTTGATCATCCCGAACCAATTTTTTTCTCCGAGATATCACACATTAAACATTTCAGTTCCACAATGCATTGTGGAACAATGCAAGGCGAAGAGAAACTGAACGGTTAGTGAGTCATATATCTCGGAGAAAAAAATCGGTTCGGGATGATCAAAAATGGAAATGGAAGATAAAAAGGAGTACTAAACGATGGCGTTAGCAGTTATAAGAAAAAAATGCTGATCGCGTTATATTGCCTCAAATATGGCTAAAGGTCCCCTTGTTAGACCAGTTGTATCTTCCATAGGCACTCCTACTTATTACTTGGCCAAAATTTTTAGCAAAATTATTTCCGATTCCTTACCATCTTATCCTCATAACATAAAAAACTCAATTGAATTTAAAGAAAAAATCCTAAACATAAAAATACCCGATAATCACAGTATGGTATCACTTTACGTCACATCACTTTTCACTAATGTTCCTTTAGAACATGTTCTGAAAAGCATAGAATCTAGATGGAATAACATAAAGAAAAATACAAAAATTCCTATCGACAAATTTAAGGAAGGTATTTATTTTCTTATGAATAACACCTTCTTTAAATTTGATAATAACTTTTACCAGCAAACACATGGTATGTCTCTATGGGTTCACCGATTGCGGCTATTCTATCAGAAATTGTCATGCAAGATTTATAATCAGAAGTATTTAATCAAATCAATGTTTACATTCCAATATATATATACGCTATGTTGATGACTTTTTAAATTATTTCTGAGAATAAAATAGAATTGATCGTTTCACTTTTTAATTCCTATCACAAAAGACTGCAATTTACAATCGAAAGAGAAGAAAACAATTCAATTGGATTTTTTAATTTAGAAAAAATCTGCCCGCCTCGCGGGCACATTCTCATGGCGCGCTTCGCGCGCGGCTCGCTTCGCTCGCAAGTTTCAGCGCGCCTAGGGCGCGCGACTGTTGGATCTCGCGCTTCGCGCTCGATCATATATTTATCTCGCGCTTCGCGCTCGATTATGTATTCACCTCGCGCTACGCGCTCGGGCGTATTTGCATCGCGCTTTACGCTAGGCTCCTCTAGATTTTTGAACTTCGTGTTCGACTTCGATGAAAAGAAAAAGTTTGTTTGCAAATATTATAAAATTATCAAAACCTCTACATATTAAGTGATTGTTAAATTTTCTTTTATTTTAGACTGAAAAGGAACTTTATTTACTCAAGGTTCTATCGACCTTAAGGAACACATTCTCATCCAGACACTCGCGCTTCGCGCTCGATATTTGATTTGAAAATCATTTGAACCGTATGATAGAAACAAAAAAGTTGGAGCGCACTTACGGCGTGCGATTTGGTAAATACACTGAGCGCGCACTTTGTGCTTCGTGTTATATGTTCTTCATATACAAATTACTAAATTTGTATTTGATTTCAAATGAAAAGTAATGATATAATTGAGGCGACAAATTTTATTAGTTAACATTTTATTTTAGCTTGTGCCGTTTATCAAAAAAGTTAATTTTTTCATTTTGAATATATTCTTACCACAAAAATTGATTACGGGTGTGTAAGTCTTTTTTGAATGCACAATTTTTGTTCATTTATATGTTTTCGTACCTTGCATTGTTTTTTCAAAACTTTGATTTTTTTTACTGTCAATGTTATTTTCACGAATAAAACAAAAACCACGCATCCTATCGAAACATGAGTCACAATAAATTTGTACCTCTTCCATGGATGAACAAATTTTGTTTCGGTCATTTTTTCGTAGCTTGTAATATTCGTCTGAAAATTTGATTTTTCTATTTTCAATGCTGTTTTTTACGAATAAAACAAAAACTACGCGTCATATCAAAAAGTGAATGATAAGAAATTTGTAGATCTTTTTTAGGTGCACAATTTTGGTGAGATGATCTTTTCTGGTATCTTGCATAGTTTTACAGCAAAATGGCTTTTTTGATTTTTCATTAATTTTTTGTGCGATCAAAATTTGAATTTTTTATTTTTCGAAAAATTCAAAAAGTTGTCATGAAAATATTATAGGGTGTTCAGGAATCAACGTTTTTCTCCTCTTGACTTTTTTTCATATCGTGCGTTTTTCGGCTTAAAATGTTCATTTTCGTTTGTTTTTTGGAATTTTGAAAATGCTATAACTCCAGTAATTTTTTTTTTATCACGAAAAGTCATAAGAATATTTTGTTCGTCATTTTACGTACTACTAATAACCGTACATAGAATTTTCAAATCTTCCAAAAAAGTGGTCTCAAAAATTTTCAAAATGTGCTCACTTTTTGGATTTTCATCCAAAATAGCTGGTTAACGAACTCGTTCTCTATTTTTCGGCCATAAAAAAGTGTGCCAAAGCTCAATCAAATCTGATCATTTTTTCGAAAGTTATCGTGGCTACAGACAGACAGACAGACAGACAGACAGACAGACAGACAGACAGACAGACTACAGACTACAGACAGACAGACACCTTCGTAAAAATCGTTTTTTCTGACTCAGGAGGTCTCAAAACGTGAACATTTGATGAAAACCGACTATGTCAAATTTTACATAAAACCAATACCTTCTCATTAGAATGAGAATGTAATAATAAGATCTGAAAACCATATTATAAAAAATAATTCGTTCAGCCATTTTTTTAGCAGACGTTTCTTTTCACTCAGCAAATTTAAAACTGATTAAAAAACTGTTATTCTATAATAGCTATCAAAATAATTTTATTGATAAGCACATTAACAAAAGATTAATTGAACTACAGACTAAAACTAATAACAGTAACGACATTATCAATAATGACAGTACTATTCATAACTCAAAAGCAATTATCTCAATTTCCTTTCTAGGCCAAATTTCACATAACATAAAAATACTTCTAAATGAAACTGATAATGTTAGAACTGTTTTTAGAGTCGATACTAAACTTGACAAATTTGTTAAATTAGGGAAAGACAGACTCGATACTTTGAACCAATGTAATGTTATATGCAGAATATCATGTCGTTGCGGAAAAGCTTACATTGGCCAATCGAAACGTCTGCTACGAATCAGAGTCAAAGTTTTATAAAATGGAATGAGGTAGAAATTTTACATATTGAACCTAATGAGTAAAAACGCGCCTTTGATGAAAAGGTGTTTATTAAAAAAGAAGGTGCATCTTGTATGAATTTAGTTACCTATTCAGATTATTTTAGTACTTCTTATACCCGTGCAGAAATCGCCATATATATTACCGATTACCGACTAGGGCCTGATCTGATGTGTACTATCTGGCCCCGATAGGAAGAATTCTGTGGCCCTGACTCGTACCAGACCGGGCTATGTACTGTGACGTTATATAACCGCTTCGCAGCGCCATCTCAAGCCATATGCGCTAGATGTAATATAACTACAAACATAACCTTAATTTTTGTTTTCCTTCGTGCTGTTGTGTTGCAAATGTGCTGGGAGTGTTCGGCCGTATAATATATTCTTAACACATTAATAATAAATGCAAAAATTAAGAAGCCAACTGCGAGTTCGCAAACATCGTGCTATCAGCAAAATTCCGTTCGAGATAAATTCAATGCAACCGAAGAGGAAGTGCTGTCCCACATGAGCACCGTCTTCTGGAATGCAAAAGACTGGGGCGGTAATCGGAAGCAAAGGTCAAAGTAACAATTTTCAATTTCTAAGTTCCATCATTAAAATTTTAAATGTTCAGAAAAAAATACATTTTATGTGAATCTTAAACGTTTTAAAATGTTCTAAAACACCTTAAAACCAAACCTTACACGAAAGTTTGAAAAAATTGTCAAAGTTCACGATCAAATTTTTAAGTTCCGTCATTAAAATTTTAAATGTTCAGAAAAAATTACATTTTATGTCAATCTTAAACGTTTTAAAATGGTCTAGAACACCTTAAAACCAAACCTTACACGAAAGTTTGAAAAAATTTGTTATTAAAAAATTGTCAAAGTTCACGATCTCATTTCTAAGTTCAGTCATTAAAAATTTTAAATGTTCAGAAAAAATTACATTTTATGTCAATCTTAAACGTTGTAAAACGGTCTAAAACACCTTAAAACCAAACCTTACATGAAAGTTTGAAAAAATTTGTTATTAAAAAATTGTCAAAGTTCACGATCAAATTTTTAAGTTCCGTCATTAAAATTTTGAATGTTCAGAAAAAATTACATTTTATGTAAATCTTAAATATTGTAAAATGGCCTAAAACACCTTAAAACCAAACCTTACACGAAAGTTTGAAAAATTTGTTATTAAAAAGTTGTCAAAGTTCACGATCTCATTTCCAAGTTCCGTCATCAAAAATTTTAAATGTTCATAAAAAATTACATTTCCTGTCATTGTAGAAAGTTGTAAAGTTGTAAAGTAGTCTAAAATGCGAAAAAACGAAATATAACACGAAGAAAAATTGTAATCTATTTAAATTATTTATTTAAAAATTATTGCATTGATATTCTTGTTAACAGTTCGTATATTTTACATTTACATAACGTCGTATAATAATAAATATTTAATTAGAAAAAGAGAGTTTAAAATTTGGTGTTTTAACTTTTTTGAGCTGTAGCTTATGAGGATGGCTTTTTCATCGGGTTTTCAACTCGTAGGTTTAGCGCAATGGTCAAGACTCTCGACTGCTAGGTGATAGATTTAGGTATAGATTTAGGTTCGATACCCCGTAGCGTTAGAAATTTTATTTGTAATATAATATTTAAAAATGTAATATATGTATTCACTCTACACAGGACCATTAATATTCAAAGTCAAAATACTCGCAATCAATTAATATTTATTTTTTAAATACCTTTTTTGTCATGTCGTTACTATAGCCAGAATTGGCCGCCAAGTGTATACCGGAGTTATCATTCCAGCAACGGTACGATATTGGCAGTCGATCTTCGGCAATATTTTTGCCGATACTGGGCTAGTGCTGGGCCGTATCTAACTTCGCACTTGGGTTGTGTTATAATTATTTTAAAGGATTTTAATTCCTGATAAAAAAGTCAATAATGTGGCTAGACTCGGGTAATTAATAGGGGCCAGACCGGGGGCAGATCGGGCGTTTGATCGGGTCCATAGACATGGCTCCACTGTGGCTACGTGTTTCATGATGAGTCTGGCTCTGACTCGATTTCCACATCTGGGCCCGATATGAACGAGTCTGGGCCCGGTCGGGGCCACAGCGAAATTTCTGCACGGGTAATAATACTGTTGAATTTATAACTAAATAACAGTTTTTCTCTAAATTCATCTCAAACATGAATATTTTTAATTTTAATTAAAACGAACTTATAATTATTATCATCGGAAAAAAACTTCAAAAACTGTCACAAAAATAGTGCAATGGATCTGTCACTGACGCTGACCCTCATTACTCCTATGTATTGCTCTCCGATGTGTTGCATTGTAATTCTTGATGTGTGCGTTGACAAAGTTTCCAAGATGGGGACGGGGCATACCGCTCCGTCTTCACAAAAAATGTATTGCCTTTTATCACAGTTTAAACAATAGTTTCATTACATAAATACCAACATATAAATTTTTCTACAGGCATGAAATTAATTTCTGACTTATTCCTCCATTAAATTTTCTGTTACACTTCGGTTACATTATTTACGTATTTCGAACCTAACCTAGTATATATTTTTCCAGCTCTACCTAAAAAGTTTTTCTATTTTAATACATGGAACTCACACATTAAGAAATCTGCACGGAATCTTATTAAACTATTTAAGGTATTCTTCTCTTATATTTTTTATATATTCTGATTATCACATTATATTGCTTCGATCACAATTTAATACGTTTTTTATACAGATCTGATGAGGGAAACCAGATGTGTTTCCAAAACGTAATCGATTCGTTTTATCTTTTTTAAGTAAATTTAAACTGTTAGTCAGGAAGATGTCGTATTTATTAGGTTCTCTTACCTAAATTTATAAATTATCGAAAAGACATGGTATGATCAACCAAATTTTACTAACCGACAAATTTTCTTGGGCCAACCAACATTTGGTTCATTCAACCAAATCTTTTTCAGGGTGTACAATTTATATGGGATTATGAAGCTTCAGTGATTTTAATAAAAATTTTATAGTCTTCTATTCATTCAGATTTAGAGAGCGGGAACCAGACTTTGATACACAGCAAAAAGCTAGCCCAATTTTCGTTGCGTCTTGTTTTGTTTTTTTCATATCTTACTTTAGCTATTGCCGGAACAACCTCATGTAATTTTAGTTATTTGGCAATTCAATTTAAGTCCTTTTTGACAAATAAATCCTGCATCTCAATTTTGGCTCAATATTCGAATAAAAAATAGCCTAGCTTATTTCTGTGTATGCGGGACTCTGCGTTTTGATCCACTTTCGAATCGAAATTGATACTTCAGGATTCAGTGTTAAATGAATCCTTTGTTTGAATTAAATTCTTTTCTCGGATTTTCGAGTCTAATAATTTTTTTTAATTAAGCGACACTCTGTCTATATATTCGCACACATCCACACAGATATACCTACGCATGCGTGGACTTCCCTCTGCACGAAGGAGAAACAGAAACTACGAACTCTCCTCCTTATATGAAAACGTCCCCACAGCTGAACGAAACGATTCTGGGCGAAGCAAAAGCGAAATGACGATTTCCCGCAAAGCAACTGCACGAGAATACTGACCTCATGAATATTAAAAAATTATTGTTTTATTATTAAAAAATGTTTGTTTGAATCAATTAAATGATTTATTTGATATAGAGTCAAACAAGTGTTTTTTTTTTGATTCAGAGAAAATTTTGGTTAGTTTAAATAAAGCTTTTGTTTATATTAAGTAAAGTTATTGTTTACGTTGAATATTGTGTTTTTTTCAAATCAATTTATAAAATAGATAAAATGTTTTTTGACAATTATTAGTATACCATTGAGTCATATCCATTTCATAATTATCTTTATATACGTAAAAGCAGGAACACTTATTCAATTCTAATGTCAAATTTTGGTTAATTTCTAAGCTTTCTTCTCATTTCTGAATTAAAAAATTCATAATTTAGAATAATTAGAAATTAGCCAGTTAGATATTTGAATTAAAATATATATATATGTATATTTATTTATTATTATACCATTAAAGCAAATCTCTTTCGGGAATCAATGAATTCATATAAGAAAAGTGAGAGCGAAGTGTAAAAGTAGGGGGTATAGATTTTGAGATTAATCTAGAATTCCCGTGTTTCTTATTCAAACAACCCGCTCGTTCCATAACAATCTTCCGAACAAGGTCGCCGATCAATCTCTCTAGCAAACACCCCAGGCGAAGAGCTTCGCAAAGTCAGCATGCCCTCTGCGCGGGCCCATTAGTATCCAAGGTCTTTCGTTTCAGGCGTCCCTCACTCCACAGACTGATGCATCATGCATTTCTTATAAACCATTTGTCGCCACACTTTCCTGTCCTGGCAAACCTCTTTAGTTTCCTTGACGTTGACATCCATACATTTTCTCATGCAAGCTCTTGTGTTTCTAAGGCTTCTTACGTCTCTTCGAATTAGGGTCTCTTTCACCATTCTAACCATTCTTTCCTCGATCTGCCTCTGGGTACGATGCCATTTACTTTATCTAGATATATGTTTCTTCAGTCGTTCCTCTTTCATTCTCTCGACATGCCCAAACCATCTCAACAAATTTCTTTCACTCTTGTCAAACAGTGTCTCTTCTGCACCACATTCTTTGAGAATCCTCTCATTACAGACTTTGTCCATTAGCCTTTTACCGCGGGAATTGCGCAGGAATTTCATGCCAACCGCGTTGATTTTACTCTTGTCCTTTTCTTAGTAGGCCCAGGTCTCGCTACCGTACAGCATAGTGGACGCAAGTACAGAGTCATATATTTCAAATTGCCGCTAACCTTGCTGCCCTGGTTTATGCGCCTGGCCATCTTCTCTCCATCGATCTTTCCGTCAGTAGTAAGCAAAAACCTCCAAGATACGCATACGTTCTATTCTCCCATCGTCTGAAACAATGTTGCATACCTTTTTCTCAAACTTTCCTTCAAACACTATAATTTTTGTTTTATTCACGTTAATTTTAAGGCCCATGTTCTTCATGCTATTATTCGGTCTGCCTAATAACCCCTGCAATCCTTCGATTGAATCTGCCATAACAACCTTATCATCTGCAAACGCTAACCCACGTACCCTCACTGTCCCGAGATTCACACCTTCTTCGTCGAAGAGGGCCATTCTTAGACACTTGTCCATGAACATAATAAATAGCCATGAGGTATTGTTTTGCTTGTATGATATCATATAGAATGGTTTTTAACTAATGCATTGTTTAATAAAAGCCAATTTTTTTGTTTGAATGAAGCAAATTGTACATTTAGGCGCAGTTTAGGCGAGGGACGTTTAGCCGCGCGCTAGGACGTTTAGTCGCCAGGTCGGCGAAACGGCTGGAGATAGAACAAATTGAATCTACACAGATGTCCCGGAAGTTAGATCCGCAAACTTATTTTTTCGAAAAAATGAAAGTTGTGCTAAATTGTGCTAGACTTGTGCTGATTTGTGCCGTGAACGGTTTTTTGAAAAATTAAAAATTACGGGCACAATTTTTGAAAAACGTGTTTTTTGCTAGATCCGCAACTTCTTACTAGAGCAAAAAGAAAGGTTGTGCTAGGTGGCTCAAAGTATACACAATTTTGTACAGGAAAGAAAAATTCCAAAAACCTAACTGTTACCGAAAAAATAACTAAAAACCAAAAAATTTTATTATTTTTAAAAATTTCGAAAAAATAAAACTTGTGCTGGGTTGTGTTCGACAAATTCAGTCTTTAATCCCTCTGATAAAATCACGTGAGATCAACAGTTCTCATATTAAAAACTCAAAACGTAAAACTCAAAAAACATAAAAGATCAAAAAATAGTCAAATTTCGAAAAAATAAAACTTGTGCTGGGTTGTGCTCGACAAATGCAGTCTTTATTCCCTCTGACAAAATCACGTGAGATCAACAGTTCTCATATTAAAAACTCAAAAAACATAAAAGATCCAAAAATAGTCAAATTTCGAAAAAAGAAAACTTGTGCTGGGTTTTACACTTTGGGTTTTAATATGAAAACTGTTGGGCTTACACAATGTTGTTAGCGGAGTAAAAGATTACCTTTCTTTGAGCAAAATTCAGTATAAGTTTTGATATTTCGAATTTTGATTATTTTAGGATATTGTATGTTTTATGAGTTTGAAATTTCGGCCTTCAATATTACAACAGTTGATCTTACATAATTTTTGTTAGAGGGGTTAAAAGACTGCATTTGTCAAACACAACTCAGCACAAGTTTTCTTTTTTTCAAATTTGACTATTTTTTTATCTTTCATGTTTTTTGAGTTTTACATTTTGAGTTTTAATATGAGAACTGTTGATCTCACGTACTTTTATCAGAGGGAATAAAGACTGCATTTGTCGACCACAACCCAGCACAAGTTTTATTTTTTCGAAATTTTTAAAAATAATAAAATTTTTTGGTGTTTGGTTTTTTTTTCGGTAACAGTTAGGTTTTTGGAATTTTTCTTTCCTGTAAACAATTTTAAATACTGCGAGCCGCCTAGCACAACCTTTCTTTTTGCTCTAGTAAGAAGTTGCGGATCTAGCAGAACAAACGTTTTTCAAAAATTGTGCCCATAATTTTTGATTTTTGAAAAAACCGTTTACATCACAAATCAGCACAAGTCTAGCACAATTTAGCACAACTTTAATTTTTGTTGAAAAAATAAGTTTGGGTATCTTAACTTCCGGGACATTCTTCACAGTTCACTGTTTTATGTTATCCCGCATCGACTTATCATTGGCCGCTGATGGCGGAGTGGGGCATGACTTTCTGGTACTGGTCGTTGATGTCAGAGTAGGGGCTTTTTCTGGTTATTGGCTTACTGAGTCGATGTGGAATAAGATAAATGAGACCACTGATAAGATTTAAGTTATTCGATGTCTAATTGTGAGTGAACGCCATGAAAGAAATTTTGTCCAAACGTGGTCGCCAGAAAGTATATCATGAAGGATCTCAGTTTATTTTTGACAAGATGAGTGCGTCAATGGTGAGATTATGTTCTGTAGGTGAGATCGTAAAAATGATGGATGTAAGGCTCGCTTGCACACGTGCAGTTCTACAAGTGAGGTAAGCTTAATAAAGATGAATTTTCATACATTTCAAGAGCAAGCATTTCGTTAACTTTGATTTAGAATGAAAACTTTGAAGCTCTTGGTGTTCGAAGTTTCAAATAAAAAATTGTATCGAACTATTATAAGATTTATAAGTTTCTAAAACGTAATCTTAACGTAAGATTTTGTAAAGTTTGTAACGTTTTTATCCAAACTCAGATAAAAAAATGTCCCTGGGATTTACTGTATTATTTGTATCTTATGTTAAGTGTAAGCAAGAATAAGAGATTAAAAATTTTTATATTAAGAAGCTCAAACAGTATTATGTAGAAATAAATACTATCTCATTGCGCTGTGAAAGTCAGGGACCCGACCGAAACTTTCGTTCCATTTCGTTATTGACAGAAAAAAATTATTTTTTATTAAACTTTGATCTGCTATCTCTAAATTTACCCAAAATTATATAATATTTTAAATTACATTAATGATTGGATCAAAATTATTTTGTTTAGCTGGCAGTAACGAAATGGAACGAAAGTTTCGGTCAGGTCCCTGTGTAAAACACAAATAAATCAATTTAGAATTTAAAATTCATCACTACAGCATTCATTCCTTCTTATTATCGGTTGGAAGAACTAAAGTAGGTCACAACAGATTTCTGAATTTTTTATACAATTTATAGTACATTATTAAGAATAGTAATTTACGCTATGGGAAGACCCTACCATTTATTTAACTATTTATGTTCAAAAATTTTCTATAAAATCCATTATTTGGTTGCTTTCAATTTTTAAAAGAAAGAATCTTGAGGTACATTTCCTAACCTCTCTGACTTTTCTTATCACTCACATTTATTTATTTGTTGAGGTTAAAGTTCTCAGAAGAAAGTTGCTTGCATATTGCAATAAATTCAAATGAACTACTCTTAAACGTAACCCACTTTTTCATAGTTTTGCCTACATTCATATTCAATACGCAAATAAAATTAAAGGGTTCGGTGCCTAAAAGTTCCGGCGCCTAAACGTCCTGCGTCCAAACGGCCGCGCCTGAACGGCATTTACTTTATACATACCACAGCATATTTTAACGATTAATCAAATTAAATATTTGGTCATTTGTTCCTTATTTTTTCTTCGTTTCCCTCCAATATAAGCATTCCAATCAAATATTTCCAAATTTTACATGTTCAAATCGATATTAGTTGAGCGACTTAAATTTTAAGCGTTTGAAAATGAACATTAAATAGTTTCAAATTTGAAGCAAAAATTGAAAGCCTTAATAGTTTTATATCCAATTTTAAACTGAAAAATGTTAACTTAAAAGACTTCGAAATTGAATAGATTCCAATAAAAATCCAATTTTGAATTGGTAGGGCCTGAAATCTAAATTGTATTTCTTTAGATGGGAAAATTAAATATTCTTGGAAAAATTATAAATTTTTTAGTTACAAATTGAAATAACTCTCCAATAGAGGATGCAAGAAATATTTTACTTTTCTACTTACGATTACCATAGGGATATAGAAGTATTTTTTCTGCTTACCTGTAACATAAATATAAAAGATCTTATTATTATCGATAATTATTTTTAATTGAACATTAAGCATGTTAAATCGAATGAGCTTTCAATTTAAAATTAAAGGAATGTAAATTTTAAATAAGTACGTAGCGCTAAATAACTTTAAGATAAGCATTGAAGATTATAAGCAATTTTATAAGGTACTTTCTTGTATTACTGAATTTTCCGTCAGATTAACCGTTACATGCAGCGCTGGGGTTACTGTCACGGAAATTTTCATAATCCGAACGAGCTGGAAAATGGTTAGGTGTACGGAAAATTCCGCAACACCCCAGGGTGTCTAGTGGGGACCTACGATAACATTCCCGTAAATTTCCCGCACAATTTCCTGGAGAATTTTTGAAAATTCCCGTACACATTTGATCTAAAAATTTCTATCTTACATTAATGAATTACACAACAATTTATAGAATTAAAAAAATAAGCTTGTTAATGTACACAAAATAGGTATATGTATAATTAAACTCAAGAGTTAAACTTTGATTCTCTGTGTTTGTTGGCAAATTAAATGACCTCAAATATTGAAAGATTATTATATTTGATACTGCTCTACGAACAATAATTCCTGCTCAATAGACCTCTGTTTTCAATAAAAAAATTTAACTAACACGTTAGAAATGATTGGAGATTTCTTTCTGATACATTCGAGTACTCTCTGCTGATAAACACTGATAAAAATTCGCTACAAAAAATTGTATAGCTTTAGAATGTAAAAAATGTAAATTCAGAAAATCTTTTAAATCTAGCTATAGTTTCAAATACCTCGCACCTTCTTCACGCAAAGAAAAACACCAGAAAAAAGGTAGGGAGTTTAAAAAATTAAAAAGCTATTAACTCGACAATATTGAGCATTTTTAAATTCTGCTGTTTATCTATTTTTCAACCCAAGTGTTTTACCAGGCAAAGTTCTGAGGTATTGAAAAGACTTTTAAAAAACTAGCTAGAAAAAATGATTTAAAAAACTGGAAAGGGCTGTAATATGGAACACAGGCTTCCTATGCGCTTTTCATGCCTTTGTGCTTGCCAATTTCTTTTATAATATTAATAATAATAATACAGTGACCCCGCGATTTAGTGCCAGTTTTGGGACTGACGGTGGACTTAAATCTGGGGACTCCGAACTATTTTGTCTCTCTGTTTTGTAAAGCCTGAGTGAACACCGCACATCATTTTAGCTGTAATAAAAAGAGCCTCGGTGGCTCATTCGGTTAGGCACTCGGATTTCACGTTAGAGGTCCGGGGTTCGATCCCTGAGCCGGTACCTCTTGAAATTTTGCTATGTATCTTTACTGAGGTTCTGGTGGTTCGGATCCCACCTTAAGCTTCTGGCCTCCCCATTATGCACTTGGCTGCAGCCCAGTCCGTGAATGATGGGGTAAAAACCAGGCTCTGTCCAACATGCCGAATTAGGCACACTGCTCTTATCAGTTCACTTGATTGCATCAAAAAAATGCATCCGTGACCGATAATATATATCGGGACAGCCCCGTGTATCCAGAGGCGACTGTTGTCACCTCCAACGCTCGCGGCTGCTGTGTAAGGTCTAATTTTGTACCTAAAACATGATCGCAAAAGATTTCAAACAGCGTATTAGATTAACTTATAACATATCCTCATCTCATCGGGCTCACCAGAGAACAAGTTTTAAAAAAATATTATAATAAATGCAATAATAATTTAGCGAAGAGCCTCGGTGGCTCAGGCGCCTAGGTACAGCTTCGATCTGCTTTGCAACCTTTCTTTCTTTCTTTATTTTTTCTTTTCAGTAAAAAGACCTGAGTTGTTCAAAATTAAAAAAGTATAATTTAGATGAGAAATACAAAACTCAGTATTTTATTTAAATTTTTTCAACTTCTTACTTTTTTTCTAGTGTTTTTTTTTATCAGTTGAAAGTTCCGACGAATTTAGTAAAATAATTTTACTCCCTCATAGAGGAAGCTTTATAATGGTAACAAGTTCGATTTTTTTTCATTCATTTAATTGAACGTTTTTCAATTTAAAAACATCGAATACAATGTTCTAAACAATTGTCTGGATGTATGTGTGTGAATGTCGCACTTTTTTGTGAACACGATAACTTGAGGACGGTTGCAGATAAATTGATGAAATTTTGAGGTCTTACTTTCACCACTAATATCCAAAAACTGACCAAGGTTTTTACAAAAATATTGATTACCTTTTTTTAGCACTTTATATTACTTTAAAAATGGGGGTTTTATAATAAAACTTTTCTCATTAACATAATTCAAAGTCGAAGCACTAATATAAAAAATTCCTTGACTCGAGACGAATCTATTGACCTATAATATTCATACATTTTATTGAAGAGTAAGGAAGTTATGGTCATATATAATATTTGGAAAATCGGTGTTTATAGTTCAACGTTTTTCATTAATATAATTCAAAATTGATGCAAGGACGGAAAAGATTCCTTGATTCCAGACAAATCGATTGACCTATATTATTAATACATTGTATTGAAGAGTACGGAATTAATGTTCATTTACATAATTTGACAAATCTGTCTTAAAGAGAGAAATTTCTTTTCAATAACCTAATTCAAGGTTCATGCAAGAATAGAAGTCTCGTTTATTCGAGAAATTTTGATTGACCTATTTGTCGCTTTTTATTTTGACTTCCTCTATGAGAAACCAAATATATTTGCTAATTAATTATAATGAGGAAGCAAAGTGCTCATCAAATGAGCAACATGAAATTGCAAATAAAAAGTGGAAACACCAGAGATTGAATTCATAGTTAGTTTAATATGCTATAGCTATACAAGAAAATATTTAAAAGCCCATAAAAATCACTATGTGTAAAAGACGGTTCCTTTCTGTTTTTGATTCCTTGGATTTGATATTTTTTTCTAAGGTATTTTAATGCCCAACATATCTTTTTAAGCTCATCTACATAAATATAACTTTTTTTAAACACAAATATCTGAGGTTTTTTTTTTACAAATTTGCTGCATTTACATTTTTTATTCTCTAGGCGTAGCAAATTCTTCTCAGCGTAAAGTCCTGAAATGTATCAGAAATCCCCCTTGTCATTTCTAAGATGCGACTTGAAACTTCGTTGATCGTGCAGTGTATAAAAATGAATCTTTGGAAAGATTGATCTAGCCTCCCGAAACAATAAAAAAAAATTAGTAACTATAGAAATGATGAAAATAACCATTTTTTCAGACGCATTTTGATAACGCGCGAAATATATTATTTATTTAGCATTTTTTCAATACGTTTTTTTTTCTTTTTAGTTTCAATTGCTGTTGCCAAAACTCATCTTTCTAATTATGAAGCTTATGTTTCGTCACATCTCTGAATCGTTTGAACATTCCCAAGCCACTTTCTACTTTTGGTAGAAAATTTAGTAAAATAATGCTATTTATAAAAAACACAAAAGACCCCCTTCAAAAATAAAATCCCGTACATTTCCCGCTCCAATAAAATTCCCGCACAATTCCCGCTTTTTCCACATGCAGCTCAGGGAAAAATGGATAGTCAAATTTGAAGTGTCAAAATTTAGATGGTCAGTTTTATCTTCTAGAATCTAGATAGTACCAAGTACCATCCACAATTTTTTCTTCATAGCCAGGCAGACCATAACACTCTTCCAAAATAATAAAGATGCTTTCAGTCCTGAGATAATCAGGTTTAAGCTCCAGGATCGTCAACTTTACACTCTGAGATAGTGAAGCTAATCATCAAATTTTGACACTCCACGGAAGGTACGCTACAACATCTGCGGGGCTGTCCCATGTAGTTCAGGCTGACTAGCCATTTTTCTACTTGTGGACACCCTGTTCTAGACAGTAAGCAATTTTTAAATACAAGAATTAAATATTCTAAATTCCTACCTTACCGACACTTTTTTTATTTGTCCACTTATTTTCACACGAATAGCCACATCAAGTTGAAAATTTGGGATAATAAATAAGAAGCACTAAGAAAGGCGGCTCTGGCCCTAAATTGTAATAATCATGAAAAAAGTATTTTTTGTCACAACAATGTTTTTGCTTTTTTCATAATTAGTACAATTTAGGGCCAGAGCCGCCTTTCTTAGTGCTTCTTATTTATTATCCCAAATTTTCAACTCGATGTGGCTATTCGTGTGAAAATAAGTTGACAAATAAAAAAAGTGCCTGTCAGGTAGGAATCTGGGCACGTGACACACTCATCACATGGCCTTAAGGGGTTACACGGGTTTTGAAATGTCAACAAATCGATTTTTTATTTTTTTATTTTTTCATCTGATAGTAAAACATGTCAAGAATATTCTCCCGAACTTTCGAGTCAATCGGAATAAAACTTTAAGAGATAGAACCTTTGGAAATTCGTGTCATTAGGTTCGGCCGGCGGGGAGCCTAGCAAGTATATCGAGGCACCTGCTTACCTATTGTTTGCCTGTATTTCTCGCTCAATTCTCTCGATTTCTAAGGGTTACTCTTTTTAAATATTATAGTTTTATGCAGTGTTCCCAATTCCTGTATCCCCTCGCACACCACAGGCGTCGCGTCACAAAAGAAGGCTGGTTAGCGTTGGCGCGCCTGTTTCTCAAAACTCTATTTTTAAAGACGGTGGACACGATTTCTCAAAAACTAAAGCAACGATTTTATTGAAATTTGGCACACCTTTCCTTGAACGAAATGTTCCTTTTTTCTTTGATAACAACTTATCTTACAAGGCAATATGTGGTGTAAATTTTATCGAAAAGTATACTTTTTTGTATACAACTCTGCCAAAAATTCAAATTTTGATTTTGTTTCTAAATCCTTCGGTCAAGCACGAGCTATACTCATCTGCTGACAGGAAAATTTTGTTTTTTGATTTCCGATAAAGCTATCTTGAGTTATCCTGAACACCGCAAGGATACTTTTTTCCAAGGGGTCTTCGAAAATCAGGTCCCAACAGCTGAATTTTCAAAATTTTTCAATGAAAATTTCGGAAAATATAGTTTTCATGTCGTTATTTTATATATTTAACAGTTTGAATAAAACAAATTTTTCATTATATTAAAAAAGAAATTAGAGATAATATGCTTTTTTTAGCCTTCAAAACCCATGTAACTCCTTAACAAGCGGAAGCTCAACAATCGACAATTTAAAAAAATAAAAGAAAAAACTGTAATAAATTAGGAAAATAAATGATAGTGGTAATAAGAAGAATATACAATTTGATCACGTTTTTATGTCAATAACTCACTGAACTAAATTTTTCAGAGTGATTAGTAGCGCCCCTCTATTTTTGAGCGTAACCTTGATAAGGAGAACTTATTTTCTCGTCACCAAGATATTTTTATCCCATGTACGAGAAAGTTTCGCCTCGAATTAAACTTGTCGATAAACTGAATGAAAAAACGTACCTACTTGAACGATTCGCAGAGCCGTTAATAACGACTATATGAATTAAGTTTGGTAGATAACCGGTCGATCGTCTTAAAGAGGTTGAGATTAATAGCCCTCCGTAACGGAAAATTTAAAGACACGCCTCTAATCCTGTCCGAGATTTCGACATTTGATACAATGTTTAACTATTAGTATTAAGGTTTTTAAAGGGCTCTTAAAAATGGAAGTGTAACTTGTCCCTATACAATAAAGACTAGGCTAAACTTGTAATTACATTAAGTTCAAATCTGAAAGAACATCATGTCAGCAAAACATGTCAGGCGATGTCAGGGAATTAAATCAAGCGAAGTTGTTGTGGTTATCACACAATTTACTGACTAAGTTTAGGTAATCATCGCAAGTACCTCTAAATTTAAAAACATTTAAAGTTGTGAATTAAAACACTTAAAATAGAACGATTTTAAATACGTACTATAAATTTACACTTTGAAATATATAGGTTCAATCAATTTCAAATTAAAAGCATCTTAGGCTAACAAATTTTAAGTTCAAGACCTTCAAACTTATATAGCATTTGAAAATAAAGTAGTCATAACTATATAATTTGCACATAAAAGTGAAATCTGGATTCATTTCCATTGACTGCAATTGAAATTGAACAAGAAAATCACACATTAAAAAATCAATGTTTTCAAATTACTATTTTGAATATGAAATATCGACATTCGATTAGTTTCAAATTAAAACCTTAAAAATTGTAGAAATGAAACCACTTTAAATTGAAAGTGTTCGAAATTGGGTTACTATTTGAAATCTTTCAAAATTGTGCAACTTCAAAATCAAAACTTTACATTTTCATGTGATTCGTAATCATACAATAAAGGATATATTTAATGGAAATAAAAAAGTCTTTTATGTCAAAATTTTTGTTATAAACAAAAATTTAAATTTAAATGTTCAAAATTGTATGGTTGTGATTTAGGGTTTTCAAGATTCTAGATTTTTAAACTCGAAGCTTTGAAAATATTAGAGATCTATCTGCAAATGAGAAAAGTATCAAATTTTATACTTTTAAAGTAGAAGCCATAAAGAATTATTATTTTTAGACTTGTAAAATTAACAAATGCAGAACTAATTTTAAGTCTACTATAATGATATAAAATTTAAAAATTGCAGACGAGTATTCAAATGAATAAATGGAAAAAATACAGATCAGTTTTTTCAGTATGTCATGACTTACCCAGGTTGAAAAAGACATTACGACATTGATTAATTAAGAGTGAATTACACTTTTCATTCTTATTTATGCTCCACCTGCATGCGTGATGAAAATATTTTTTCAAGAGGATCTTCAGCCTGTATATTTCTTCGTCTCCTCTGAAGTTTATGAAAACGGGAACTACACTGATAGAAATAAATAAGCGGTACAGCAATATTTATGATTAGATGAACCCTATTTTATTGCTGGTATAGATACAGCCATACAGGATGTCTGTTTTGGCCATCCGATTCTTGTTGCTTACAAAGGCAGACGCGCAGACGCGATTGAGATGCGCCTGTTGGAAACAAAACAAACGGATTCGGGTAAATCATTGATACAAAGGGTATTGCTAAATGTAAACATTTTAAAGATAGTTGACTCAGGTATATGTTTATAGAATTACACATTTCCTATAATAGCAACACATATATTACAGCTTTGTACCACAAATATAAATAAGTTGTATTTACCATATTTCAGTACGTGCATTTCATACTCTTTGTGATTGCATTACACGTATTATATTATAAATATACTCGTAATTTTTTATCCTACGATCGTATGGTTAAATCAACGCCACCATTTCTATCAGTGTATCTTTGAAGATTCAAATCTCTATTGGAAAAGACTTTTCTCCGGTAATGAAGATTAAAATACGATGAAAGACTTTTTAATCATGTTTTCAGCTCATAAGATACCGTTTGATCGGCAATACGCGGAAGCAAAATTACGACAAAAACGAGTAATTTAAAATATCTACATTTCTTGTACAATAGTACATATTTTTATACATGTAGTAGATCAGTAGATAGGATATGGAAATTAGTCAAAGAGAGTGAAGATACGTAAAAAGACTACCTCCGATTAATTAAAAACTACGATGTATTTTAAAGAGATGATCACGAATATGATGGTGACTGCTTTTTCCGTCTATTATAAATAATGCAAATTTATAAAAATTAGTCACAGAAATAGTTTAGGTCACGCACTGAAAAAAAGGTGGGTGGGGACAACTAGCTTTTTATTAGTAGAGATGGCTGCAACAACTACTTCGACGGTATAACAAACTAACCAGTTTTGTGCCGCAATAACACACTGAAAGAAATAATTAAGCGGTACACGCATAATCTGCGATTATTCCAACCATATTTTATTGCTCACTCAGCTACAACCATAGGGATTGGCTATTTTAGGCATACCATTATGATTACGTATTATAGCTAGACCAAGAATATCTATCCGTACAGCAGCATCCTCCTAAATCGTATTCCTAAGTTATATACTTGTGCTTATATTTTATATACTTGTTATATATTCTTCTTGCAGCACAAACACATATTCTTCGATTTTCACTGAAAAAAAAACTTTTATTAATGTGATTTTCAGCCCTATAATTTGTCAATTAACGAACGTAACACGGAACGCCTGACCAAGTACACAAGCATCGCTTCAGATTGTGTCAGGTGGCGCTGGATCATGGTGAACGGACTGACGAAGCTTTCGTTCGGCCAAAAGTTGGGGTGATCCAGTCATACTCTGGATGCCTGGTTCTTGGGAAAATTGAATTCGCAAATCAAACATACTACCTTAACCATACTAGTATTCGTGTACCTTCTATCTGTATGATTTAAAATAGAAATACGCCTGTTTGAAAGGGAAATATTTTTGGATGAACTCAGATAAAAATTCTCAACCATAATCGTGTGGCTAATAATCCCCAAGCATTTCTTTCAGTACCAAGTCGCCGTTATAGTACCCCTTTGTAGTTCATATGAGTAACGATAGTAATTGTAATCCCATCAAATAAAACCAGTCACATTTACTACCAATGTATTTTCCTATAAATAAAAGTAGTAAAGTTTACAATTTTTGTTCCTTGGCGAAATTGGCAGATCTCAAACCTCAGCAACCGTGCTGCCAACATTCGCGCTGAAATAACGCGTCATGTTCACGATCGTCGCCATGTTTCGTATTTCGGAGGTTTTAGAGAAGTGGATCAACTTGATTAATTATTTGATTATACTGGAAGTTCAACATCTGCTGGAAACTTGGAAATCAGAAGATTAGTTCGAAAAACTTCAAGGTAGGTAAAAAACAGTTAATTCGTTAGACATATAGATATTTCAGGATTTCATCTAATTAATATAACCTGGTTATACCGATGAGTTATACAGGTAAAAATAATCTGGGAAAATTCACATTAAGTCCACCTGGAGTCCCAGTAGAAATTCACTATGAATTCTTGAATCGTTTTGCACAATTTTTTCTCGTGGGTCTCCATGTGAATTTACACACCTCGTGGATAAAAAGAGATTAGGTTACTTACAGGTAAAATCTTGAAAGTTTCACGCTTCGCTCGAAATAAGTATTTCTTACCTATGTTTGAGTTTCTTAATTTAATAGGAATTCTCCAAGTTCTTATCCTCTCATTGAGGGGAAACTGATTTTTGATGGATTATTTCCTTATTCAGGAGTTGAAACTACCAATTTTAATACAGTAAAGTCTCACATATTCCCGCGTCCTTGAAACATAGGTATTCGTTATTTTCAAGCCTGGAGGGGCCCCCACCTCTACCGCGAGTGGGCAGGTTCTTTTCATCAAGCGCCTTTCATTGGCTGCCTGGCCTTGTATCGCTGCGCATGCTCTGAGCAACTTTTTCAACTGCGCATGTGTCCAAAACCGCGGTCGATTTGAAATCAATAAATACTATCAATAATAAAACACATAAATAGACCCGAGATTCCTAGCACTGCTGGCCCACGCAGTTTTTCAGCTCAAAGGGCGAGAGACGGTTGCGACTCTCGCACGAAAAACACCAGTAGCATAGGGACAAAGATACAGTTACTCACATGCTGAGATTGCACAATGTTATGTATTCCAATTGCAAATGTTTGAGACGGCCAGATTTGTGCAGTTGAAAATGTCGCGGTCTCAAATATTTCGCGGCAATGCTAGGTTAGGTCGAAATGTCAGCTGTCAGAAAGGTTAGGTTGCAGTATAGGACTGCAACTTTGCTGCAACTACTGCACACGAGTTTTTGGAGAAAATTTCTACAGGTAAAGGTAAGTGATAAAAGTTTAAAAAGTAATATTTCTCAAGTGTAAAATCTATTTTCTCAGTCATGTCCCATTCTTTTCTCGAGTGACGACCTTTCAGTGTCACGAAATACAAGCAACTTTCCGAAATTTGAGGTTACTAATTTGACATGCCATTAATCTGAAATATAGGATGTTTTATTTTATTTCGTGAAACTGAAAGGTCGTGAATCGACAAAAGAATGGAACGTGACTGAGAAAATACATTCCACACCTGCCAAATATTACTATTTGTACATTTACGACTTTTACGTTTAGAATACTTTCTCCAAAAAGTCTGCATTCCCATGACGTCATCCTAAAACACTCAATTTAAACCAACGAGGGCGCTGTTTGGACCTATTTTTTCATTTGTCAGCCACAGAAGCGGAGGAGAGTGTACAGGGACCGTGGTGGGGGTTGGCGGAACTGCGTAATTTGAGATAACCGCATACAGGGGGCTTGAAATAAGCGGGTCTTGAAATAAGGGGGACTTGAAATAAGTGGGACTTTACTGTAGTTAGGATTACTGCTTTAAGTGTAATCAGAACTACTAATTTAATTGTAAGGCTTACTTATTGAATAGTAAGACTTACTGCTTCAAGTAGTAAGTACAACTACCTGCAAATAGTTATTTATCACCGGAAGTTGTTGTGACAACAAGTAAGTTAGTAAGGGCAACTACTACCATTCTTATAGAAATAAAAGTAGTAAACCACTTAGGTGGCAGCTGCATATATTACGAACAACGAACTAAAGTAGTTGACCCTTCAACTTTCTTAGTTGACCCAACCAACACATAAATAATTTAAGTCACACCCCTACCCCTTCTGAATGTCTTGTGGGGGAAAATCACAGACATAATTCAGGACAACTCCTGCCACTTCCCAACGTTTTGTGTGTGGGGGGGGGGGGAGACACCCCTATCTCTGGTCACAGAAATAATTTAAGTCACAACCCTACTAAAAAAAAACTTATTTGAATCAAACAAATTTCTTTGATTCAAAGAAATGGCAGAGTAGAATGTGGCTGAAGAAATATTTCTTCAGTTTAAAGAAATGTTTTGTTTGGATCTAAGGAGCGGAATGCTTAAGACATAGAAATATTTACTTGACACTGTGAAATATTCGTTGACCGAAAGAGATTTGTTATTGACTGTAATAAATAAGTATTTGATATGATAGGTGAGTTCCGTAGTGTAAAGAAGTATGGTCTAAGTTCAAGAAAATAATTATTACATACAAATAAATATAACTCGGACTGAGTAAAAGTTTTTTTTCAAACAAATATATGATTCTTTGATATATGATGACTTTATTCGACTAATCACATGTTCTATTAGAACAACAGTATCAATCCCCTTATATGAAAGAAATGCTTTTAGTTATCTGAATATTTCTTTGATTCAAAGAAACCAAAATATTTGTTTCACACATCGATGAATTACTTCTTTCAATAGAATGTTTTTTAATTCAGAGGCTCAAAAATCATTGAATTAAAGAAATATTTCTTTGGATGCGAAAACGAGATTCAAGGAAACTAGGTTCTTAGCTTTAAAGATATCAATTCCTTGAGTTAATTATCTCACATTCTGAGATAAAGAAATATTTCTTTGTTTCAATGAAGTAACGCCCAAAGAAATGATTTCTTTGAATCAATGCACGAGTTTGTTGCTTTTAAACAATATTCAGTACAATTAAGTGAACAGTTTTTCGGCTCTAAGAAATGGAATGAAAGAAATGCATTTCTTTGGATACAAGAATTTTTTTCAGTGTACCTCTTTCGAGTGTCTTGTGGAGGACAAAGGGAATTATTTTGTACCAATTAAAATAATACCTGTAGTCAATCAAGTCATCTCCCCTTTCCCAGCTTGGGAAAATCTATTTATTTATTTATTTTTTGGTAAAATAATGGTGTTAGAGGAAAAATATATAGTCAACATAAAAGATGTATTTTCTATGCTCTACAATTTTTATTTTAAACTTGTTTGTTCAGAGCAACGGTTTTCAAAATAGAAGCGAACCCCGTTTAAAAGCCCAGTCCTTTGAGGGGTTTACCTTGTAAATTGAATTTGCGGGTATTTTATAGAGGCCTGCGCCGACGTCACTTTGATCGGCGGCTGATGGCGCGCCGGCGTAACGCTGTTCTCAATTTTTGGTGGCGGCGCACAGTGTAGCGAAAAGCACTTTGTGGACAAAAGTCTGTCTATAACCCAATTTTCAATGGATTTTGACGTTTTTTTTTTTTAAATGAACGTAAGGCTTTCGGGTATATCGAGTCGGTGCGAGAATTTTTATTTGGCTAAACCAAACATTTTTATTTAACAACAAAATAAACAATATTTTTATCCTAACTTTTCAGATGTACCTTTTTTTGTAAGATCTGCGAATTGACTAAAGAAGAGCTTAAGTTAGTGTAATTACTATCTAGCAATAGCTTTCAGTAGGTTAGAGTAAGAAAAAAAATTGTTTATAATGTTTTAAACAAATTAATGAACAAAAGCCATTTTTTGTGATTTGCAATGATTAGTTGTTTGAAATTCACAGTTTTTATATAGAATATGAGAAAAATTTATGCCTATAATTATGATTATTTAAAAATATCTGCTGCTTGGCAGCATTATTTAAACAATTTTTATAAACAAATACACAGTTTTCGTATGTCACAATGAATAGGCTCCATTTTTTTTTGCAGAATCGACCAAAAATGTATTGCCAATGACTCCTTGCTGTCATTTTTTTCAAATTAATAACAAATGGTAATTATTTAAACAATATTTATAAACAAATTCACATTTTTAACATTATTCCACGAATAGGGCCATTTTTTTGCGGAACCTACTAAAAATGTATCGTTAGTGACTCCTAGCTGTAATTTTGTTCAAATTGATAATAAATATTAATTTTTTGAAGAATTTTTATAAATAAATGCACACTTTGACCATTTTTCCAAGAATAAGATCCATTTTCTTTGCGAAATCAACTAAAAATGTATTTCCAATGACTCTTTGCTATGATACTTTGCCAATGGATAAGAAAAGTTAATTATTTAAACAATTTTTATAAACAAATGTACATTTTGGTCACTTTTGCAGGAATTGGCTTATTTTTTTCGTGGAGTAAGCTAGGAATGTCTTACCAATGACTCCTTGTTGCCTTGTTTCTTCAATTAACAAGAACTGTTCATAATTTAAACAATATTTATGTAGAAATGCACAGTTTAATACGCGTAATGACCTTAGGTTTTTTAGCTCACTTCGAACAAAAAAATGTATCATTTAAAATGGTCAAACTGTGAATTTGTTTATAAATATTGTTTAAACAATCAACACCTTTTCCTAATTAGAAAAATGTGACAAGAAGGAATAATTGGCAAGACATTTATTGTTGATTCCGCAAAGAAAATTAATACTTTTTATGAAAAAATGATCAAACAATGCATTTCTACATAAATATTGTTTAAATTATGAACACTTTTTGTTAATTGAACAAACAAGGCAACAATGAGTCATTGGTAAGACATTCCTAGCTTACTCCAAGAAAAAAATAAGCCTATTCCTGCAAAAGTGACCAAAATGTACATTTGTTTATAAAAATTGTTTAAATAATTAACTTTTCTTATCCGTTGGCAAAGTATCATAGCAAAGAGTAATTGAAAATACATTTTTAGTTGATTTCGCAAAGAAAATGGAGCCTATTCTTGGAAAAAATGTCAAAATCCATTGAAAATTGGGTTGTAGACAGACTTTTGTCCATAGAAAGTGCTTTTGGCTACACGCCGCGGCGTGGCAGCGTTGATTTCGGCGCGTGTTTGTAAAATAGTATTTTTTCATATATTTCTTTGTTTGTAAATATGAAGAAGATAAAAAACTAAACTTATTTATAAGATATAATAAATATTTAATTATATAAAACTCTTAATAAAAGGAGCCCTTAAAAGAAATCTTAAGTGATAAAACCGCTTAGAAATTTAACAGGAACTTCGAGTTCAATTTTAGATGTATTTTTGTGTGTTTTTTGTTGCTTTAAACCTTTAGACAACGTTATCAACACTGAATTTCTCTACCAGGCTTTGAAAATTTTTTGCCATTATAAGTTTGAGCATGTTCGAGCATTTTTGTGCAGCCAACTTCAGTCTTAAGTGGTCTTGAAATAGTCGCGCCGCTGAAATAAAAATCGGCGGCAGCTCGTCGGGAAGGCAAAATCGGCCGCGGCGCACAGTGGTCCGGATGATCGAAAAGGTGTACGTTTCGGTTCTACTTTAACTATAGGATTAAAATCTCCATTTCCTTATAGTGACATATTCGAATAATTATTTTTTTCGGTTTGAATAGAAGAATGTCAGACGTCTGTGTATGTCTATAGATCAAACATTTTATACTTTAAAAAGATATTCAAATTAAGCATTTTTACGCTCTTAAGGGACACTCCTATTTTTAAAAAAATCACCGATGCTTTAAGGAATTTATTCAAGAATTTTAAACAATTGCAAGGAATTTCAAAAGATTTCGAAGAATTTGAAATATTTTGAGTTATCTAGTATGCCAGGACAGAAAAGTGTGGCGACAAATAGTTTGTAAACAGAGTGACAGTAGAATGAATGGCGCCTGAAACAAAGACCTTGGATACTAATGGGCCCAAGTGGAGAACCATACATAACAATTTTGTGAGGCTCTTCACTTGGGGTGATCGCTAGAGAGATTGATCAGCAACCTGGGTCGGAGCAGTGTTGCGGAATAAACGTGTCATTTAAATAAATAACACGAGAATTCCAGATCAATCTGAAATATTTATACCTAACATCCATATACCTATCTACCTTATACCTACATGCCTACATACCTTACAACCTTACACCTATATACCTATTCAACCTATACACTACTATTCTCCAACCGAGCAAGTCACGCCTACCCCGAAAGGGAAATGGCTTAATGGTATAATAAAAAAAATCATTAAATATTTTAAGGAGTTTTCAATTGATTTCAAAAGATTTCAAATTGATATATAATAACATAAATAATTTGAAGGAACTTTAAAGGACTGGACATATTTTACGGCATTTGAAAAGAATCCAAGGCATTTGAAATGCCAATATATTTTAAAGGGTTTTAAATATTTTAGGATATTTTAACAGATTTCAAGGAATTTTCAACTGATTTTAGTCATTCAATTGATTCAAAAGGATTTGAAATATTTTAACGTATCTTAAAAGTTTACAAGGTATTTTCGGAAGCTTTAAAATGTTTCGAGTAATTTTAAAATATTTAAACTAAATCTTTAAGAAATTTTAAAAGATTGCAAGGAATTTTCATGAGTTCTAAAAAGTTTAAAGTGATTTAAAAGAACTTGAAATATTTTAGGAAATTTTGCAGGTATTTGTTTCAAAAATTTCGAAGGATTTTAACGGATTAGGAGAGTTTTAGATAATTTCAAAAGAATGCAAGGCATTTTCAAAAGATGTACATAATTTATAGGAGTTTAAAAATTTTTTATAGGATTTGAAAACTTTTAGAGTATTTCAAAATATTCCAAGGAATTTTTAATTTATTTCAGTAATTTAATTGATTTCAGAAAATTTGAGATATTTTTGAGCATTTAAAAAAAATTTTACGGAATTTTCGAAAGCTTTACAACATTTTAAGGGATTAAACAAAAAATGTTAATGGTTTGAAAACTTTAAAGTATTTTAAGGGATTCTAAGGAATTTACACTTGGTTTCAGTGATTTAACTGATATCCGATGATTTTAAAAGATTCTGAGTCTTTATCGACAGCTTTAAAAAGTTTCAAGTGATTTGAAAGATTTCAAAGAACTTGAAAGATTTTAGGGAAAGTTTAAAGATTCGAAGGAATTTTGTATTTATTTCAATAATTAAAAAGAAATTTCAAAGGATTAGAAATATTATAGGGTGTTTTGGAAGTATCTAAGAAATTTCAAAAGATTTAAATAATTGCAATGGATTTCGAAAGATTTTGAAGGATTTGAAATGTTTTAGGGTATTTTAACAGATTCTAAGGAATTTTCAATTGATTTCAGTAATTTAATTTGATTTCAGAGGATTTAAAAAATATCAAGTGATTTTAAAAGATTTCAACTGAATATATACATATTTTAGTAAAATATTTCAGAGAATTTCAGAAGATTCCAAGGAATTTTTTTTTATTTCAATAATTTGAAGAAATTTGTAAAGGATTGGGCATATTGTAGTGTATTTTAAAAGCATCCAAGGCATTTTAAAGAGATGTCAATAATTTCGAAAAATTTAAAAAGATTTTACAGGGCTCAAAATATTTAAGAGAATTTTGAAGGATTTCAAGGAATTTTTTATATATTTCAATAATTTGAAGCAATTTTTAATGATTAGAAATATTTTAGGGTATTTTAAAAGAAACCAAGGTATTTTCAAGAGATTTCAACAATTTGAAGGAATTTCGACAAAAGGACCCCGCACCAAATGTACAGAAAAATGCCTTATGATAAAAAATTCTAAAAAAAATTTTTTCTTGTATTTTCGAACCTGCAAACTAAAAATTCGAAAGAAAAATGTCAGAAAGATGGACAGTTTTTAGACAAACACTTGTCCAAAGTTTCGATTTTTACATGTATTTTAATGGAAAAATGCTTATTTTAGCAAAATGTTTTTTTTCCTCAAAAACGCTCTGATAGATTTGACTAAAACTTTTATATTTTGACGATCAGGCGTACCGAATCAAAACATTCATACCCACGAACTAGAAAGATTAACGATTCTTTGGGTAAACAGTATGTTTTTGGGGGTGTTTTTATACCCTAAACATCCAAGTAACATATGTAAATCATCATTTCTTAGTAACTAAAATCAATAGAGATTTTTATTCCACTGCTACGGTATGAAACGACTTTCCAATAAGTGGAATAAGCGTATATAGCAAGAATATGTTTTGACCTAATTTTAGGGGATGTTTTACCATCCCTTAAACAATGAGTCTGAAGTTCCTAACGCATTAATCAATAACGAAAAATAATTTTTTTTCAAATGTATGAAAGCTGCTATTTTATGACAGAAAATAGTCGCGTACAACCCTAAAAACTTCTTAAAGCACTTTCAACCCCTCATCAGATATAAAACTCACCCAAGCTACCCCTAAATATTTTTAAAATTCAACAAAACCAACCTAATTCAAAAATCCGCCCAGTTTTTGCTGATAATAATTTCAATTGATGCCAAAGGGGCACACATAAAGTTTCAACCCTTCAGCACATTTAGAATTCATCCCAGCCACCCCCGAATATTTTAAAAGTTCAATAAAATCACCCTAATTCAAAAATACGGTTTTGAAGCATTTTTTTGCCCATTTAGCATCAACTGAAAACATTTTCAAAAAAATCCTGGTGTATTTTGAAATTAGGGTGATTGTATTGAATTTTAAAAATATGTAGGGGTTGCTGGGGTGAGTTCTATATGTGCTGAGGGATTGAGACACTTTTTTGTCCCTTTGGCATCAACTGAAAACATTATCAGAAAAACCTGGCGTATTTTTGAATTACGGTGATTTTATTGAACTTTTAAAATATTCGGGGGTGGCTGGGGTGAGTTCTACATGTGCTGAAGGGTTGAAACTTTATGTGTGCCCCTTTGGCATCAATTGAAATTATTATCAGCAAAAACTGGGCGGATTTTTGAATTAGGTAGGTTTTGTTGAATTTTAAACATATTTAGGGGTAGCTTGGGTGAGTTTTATATCTGATTAGGGGTTGAAAGTGCTTTAAGAAGTTTTTAGGGTTGTACGCGACTATTTTCTGTCATAAAATAGCAGCTTTCATACATTTGAAAAAAAATTATTTTTCGTTATTGATTAATGCGTTAGGAACTTCAGACTCATTGTTTAAGGGATGGTAAAACATCCCCTAAAATTAGGTCAAAACATATTCTTGCTATGTACGCTTAATCCACTTATTGGAAAGTCGTTTCATACCATAGCAGTTGAATAAAAATCTCTATTGATTTTAGTTACTAAGAAATGAAGATTTACATATGTTACTTGGATGTTTAGGGTACAAAAACACCCCCAAAAACATGCTGTATACCCAAAGAATCGTTAATCTTTCTAGTTCTTGGGTATGAATCTTTTGATTCGGTACGCCTGATCGTCAAAATACAAAAGTTTTAGTCAAATCTATCATAGCGTTTTTGAGGGAAAAAAACATTTTGCTAAAATAAGCATTTTTCCATTAAAATACATGTAAAAATCGAAACTTTGGACAAGTGTTTGTCTAAAAACTGTCCATCTTCCTGACATTTTTCTTTCGAATTTTTAGTTTGCAGGTTCGAAAATAAAAGAAAAAAATTTTTTTAGAATTTTTTATCATAAGGCTTTTTTCTGTACATTTGGTGCGGGGTCCTTTGAGGATTTGAAAACTCTTAGAGTTTTCATTAGGATTCCAAGGATTTTTCATTTGATTTCAGTAATTTAATTTATTTCAGAGGATTTGAAATATTCTAGAGTAATTTAATCGATTCCAAGGCATTTTCGAAAGCTTTGAAATGTTTTTAGTGATTTTTAAAGTGTTAAAGGTCTTGAAATATTTTTAGGAATTTCTAATGACTCCAATAAATTTTTTTTATTTGAATAATTTGAAGGAATTTAAAAGGATTTGAAATATTTTAGGCTGTTTTTAAAATTTTTCATTGGATTTTAAAGAGATTAACAAAATTTCAAGAATCCAAGGAATTTTCAATTGATTGTAGTAATTGATTTTAGAGGATTTTAAATACTTTAGAGTATTTTAAAATATTTCAAGGCATTTCAAAAAAAGTTTCAAGTTTCAAGGAATTTAAAAAAAGTTTCAAGGATTTGAAATTTTTTAGATAAATTTCAAGGAGTTTTCAATTAACTTCAGTAATTCAATTGATTTCAGAGGATTGGAAATATTTTTCAGTATTTTAGAAGACTCCAAGGCATTTTCGAACGCTTTAAAAAGTTTCAACTTTCAAGTAATTTTAAAATAATTAAGGAACTTGAAAAGACTCCAAGGCATTTCCAAGAGATTTCAATCATTCAAAGGAATTTCAAAAAATTGTAACGGATTTGAGAAGTTTTAGAGTATTTTGAAAGATGCCAAGACATTTTCGAAAGCCTAAAAAAGTTTCGTCAAGTGATTTTTAAAGAATCGAAGGATTTTTTTTTTTCAATAATTTGAAAGAATTTCAAACGATTGGAAATATTTTAGGGTGTTTTTAAAAATTGCAAGGGATTTTGTAGAGCTTGAAAAAATGCAAGGAATTCCAATATATTCTGAAGGATTTCAAATACCTTAGGGTATTTTAAAAGATCCTAAGAACTTTTAAATTGATTTCAGTAATTTAATGTCACTCATTGGATTTGAATTATTTTATGGTATTTTAAATGATTCTAAGGCATTTTCAAGATCGATCTGATAGGACCTATGCCAGGTTTTAGGGCATATTAAAAGATTCCACGGAATTTTCAATTGATTTCGGTAACCTGATAGCATTTGAAATGATTAAAAATATTTCAGGGTACTTCAGAAGATTCCGAAGCACTTTCAAGAGATTTACAAGTTTTAAGGCATTCCAACAGATTTTTAAACTTGTTGAAATAACTTAGGGTATTTTGAAAAGATTTCAGTAATTTGAAGTGATTCAATGCTTCCTCTTTTTTCCTTTGTTATTTATTTGTCTTTAATGAGCCGAAAAGGAGGTAGTTTGGAAACCTAATTTTGATTTGTGAATGTATTCCATGCTCTTTTTGCATAAAATTATTCATAAGAAAGTAGATTTCATTTCGATTTCAAATTTAAAAAAAAACGATTCTCACTATTTGAGGGCTTTTTAAAACAACACAATTGAGAAGATTAGAAAAATTTCTAGGAATTTCCAAGGATTTGAATGATTTTAAGGTATTTGAAAAATTTTCATTAGGGTATTAAAAGTTTCCTGGAATTTTGGAAAATATGGAACGGTTTCGTAGGGCCTATTATGATATCTCGAAAAATCCCAAGTGATTTTGTAAGATTTCCGAGGATTTCAATGATTTTAAGGGATTTTGAAAGCTCACAAGATATTTTGATAAATTTTCCAGGATTTCAGGTTATATCATCAGATTTCATGTAATTTCAAGGGATATTATAATATCTCAATAGATGTCTCAGAATTTATTCACAAGAATTCAGGGACCCGACCGAAACTTTCGTTCCATTTCGTTATTGACAGAAAAAAATGATTTTTTATTAAACTTTGATCTGCTATCTCTAAATTTACCCAAAATTAGATAATTTTTGAAATTACAATAATGATTGGATCTAAATTATTTTGTTTAGCTGGCAGTAACGAAATGGAACGAAAGTTTCGGTCGGGTCCCTGCAAGAATTCAAGGATTTTGTCCGATTTCAAAAAGATTTTCAAGTATTTCAAGGTATTATCAAAGATTTCAAAGAATTTGATAGATATTAGGATATCTCAAAAGATTTCAAGGAATTTTCAATTAATTCAAAGAATTTGAAAGATTTAATGTATTTTTAAAAGCCAAAGGAATTTCAAGAGCTTCCAAAGAATTTGAAATATTTTAGAGAATTTTGAAAGATTAAAAAGTAATTTATAATTAAAATTTTGAATTATTATGAAAATTTTGCTATTAATTTATTATTTTATGATATTTTAAAAGATTCCAAGGGATTTTATGAAATTTTCTAGGATTTCTGTTTTTTAAGGATTTTATGGCCAACGGCCATACCACGCTGAAAAAACCAGTTCACGTCAGATCACTGAAGTTAAGCAGCGTTGGGCGCGGTTAGTACTTGGATGGGTGACCATTCGAGAATACTGCGTGCTGTTGGCACATCATGGGTGTGGTGAGCCCAACTTTGTAGCTATTTACTACAAGAAACTATCCACCTAGAAACACTACCCAAATCGGGTAGTGTCACGCCTACCCTGAAAGGGAAATGGCTTAATGGTATACTTACTTAAAAGCTTTCTAGGTTTTTGAATAAATGTCAAGGATTTTAACAAGTATCGTCAGATTTATTAGAATTGCACGAGATTTCATTTCGAATTCACCTTGAATTCTTATAAATTCTTTTGAATTCAGCAGAATTTTTTTGATTTTTTTTTTAATTTACGTGAATTATTTAAAATTCATTAATTTTCTACTGAAGTATATGTATTTTTTTATTTCTTTTTAGATTTTGTTTAATTCATCTGGAAGTCGGCACTTCATCAAATTCTTTTAAATTTCCTAGAATTTTTCTAAACTCATTTTAAACCTACTGAATTCAATGCATTTTTTCATATTTGGGTTAGTAATTAATCGCTTTTGGTCAATCCTTTAGGTCCCGGAAGCTGGAATTACAACATTCTCATATCGATATGGGCACTATGCCATAATTTAGTGCTTATTTAGTGCTAATTTATGCTGCAGAAAAAAAATTTTGTGCCCGGTAATTTTGGTCAAAAACATGTAGTAGTGCCAGCTTCAG